>JANJGK010000049.1:1350453-1434685 GCA_039081455.1 Macrobrachium rosenbergii
GAGCAGCTGATGAAGGTTAATCCACAAAAAGGGTTGATAAAACAGAGAGCAACTGAACAAAGGTTAATCCATAAAAGAGCTGATAAAGCAGAGAGCAGCTGAACAAAGGTTAATCCATAAAAAGAGCTGATAAAGCAGAGAGCAGCTGAACAAAGGTTAATCCACAAAAAGAGCTGATAAAGCAGAGAGCAGCTGAACAAAGGTTAATCCACAAAAAGAGCTGATAAAGCAGAGAGCAGCTGAACAAAGGTTAATCCACAAAAAGAGCTGATAAAGCAGAGAGCAGCTGAACAAAGGTTAATCCACAAAAAGAGCTGATAAAGCAGAGAGCAATTGAACAAAGGTTAATCCATAAAAAGAGCTGATAAAGCAGAGAGAGCAGCTGAACAAAGGTTAATCCACAAAAAGAGCTGATAAAGCAGAGAGCAGCTGAACAAAGGTTAATCCACAAAAAGAGCTGATAAAGCAGAGAGCAGCTGAACAAAGGTTAATCCACAAAAAGAGCTGATAAAGCAGAGAGCAGCTGAACAAAGGTTAATCCACAAAAAGAGCTGATAAAGCAGAGAGCAACTGAACAAAGGTTAATCCATAAAAAGAGCTGATAAGCAGAGAGCAGCTGAACAAAGGTTAATCCACAAAAAGAGCTGATAAAGCAGAGAGCAGCTGAACAAAGGTTAATCCATAAAAAAGGGCTGATAAAGTAGAGAGCAACTGAATGGAGGCTAATTCAGAAAAAAGAGCTGATAAACCAGAGAGCACCTGCATGAAGGCTAATCCTCAAAAACGGCTAATCAAGCAGAGAGCAGCTGAGTGAAGGCTAATCCGCAAAAAAATGCTGATAAAGCAGAAGGCAGCTGTATGGAGGTTAATCCACAAAAGGTCCTGATAGAGCAGAGAGCAGCTGAATGAAGGATGGTCCACAAAAAAGGCTGATAAAGTGGACAGCAACTGGATGGAGGCTAATCCACAAAAATAGCCGATGAAACAGAAAGCAGTTGATCGAAGGCTAATCGACGCAGCAGGCTGGTAAACCATTAGACCAACAGAACGTGCCAAGATCAGCACTGAGGCCAGCGAAGCAGAAACCAGCTGAACGAGACCCGATCCATTTCAGGCTGGCAAAAGGAAGAACATTGTTTCTCTCCTCCTGGGATCAGATTACAGGACTCCTAATAGGATTCTTATTATTTCGAGTAACAAGAGTAAGCCGGACTTGGGGCCCCACCGGTGTCCTTTGTGATAAATAGCCTCTCCCCCTCCGCTGAGGGAGAAATTGGATACGGTCTGGAAGGGAAGGGGTTTAGGTCTGTGGATGGGAAGTTCGAAACGACCTTGAGCTAAGTCAGTTTATGATTAAAGGGAGATTCTCCCTCGTTCCTTCTCCCACTTAAGGTTATGTAGTTTTTCATCCCAAAGAAATATATTTTCAACTGCGAGGAGCCCATTTCTTACTCCATTGCACATTATTATTATTATTATTATTATTATTATTATTATTATTATTATTATTATTATTATTATTATTATTATTACAGGATGGTGTACTCAATTATGACAGCAAAGGGAAACTTCTTTGGGAGGTCTGATAAAATAATGAACACTCTTCAGGTCAGATCCCAATATAAGCTAAATACCATTTAACTTAAACGGTATTTATTTATTCATTTTTATTTATTTAAATTTACCCTCATATGTTGCCTTTGACATCCATTGTGTATGACTTATTTCACTCTCTTTTCCCTCAGAGGGGTGACTTCAGAAAATGCTACCCCATAGGAAAGCATTTCACTGGGTATATTTTTTTAACGAGTTCACTAGCATAGTGCATTTCTCTAGCCTGGTTGTGACCCGTGACCCACCAAAGACAACTAACTACAGGAGAGCCGTCTACTGATTACGTCAAAGCAGGCACGGAATGATACCATGGGCCTGTTGACCATAGGGCAATTATTCTGATCACAACGAAACCATTCAGCAATAAGAGTGAAGCCGAAATGTTACAAGGTTGGAACCCTTGAGCAGAAGACTTCCTTCCAAAGGGAATGTTTACAACAGACTGTAAGATACAGTAATGGGACACTCAGGTAAACTCTGGTTACAGCGACGAAGATGAATCCGGGTTTTGTTTTTAGGTGGTCTGGTCCTGTTGAGAGAATAGTAAGTTAAGTTAAGTATACCTTAATTGGTGGAAGGTTTATGAAAAAGGGAGTAGGAATTCAGACATTTCGACAGATGGGAGGAGAGAGAGATGTAAGGAAAGTTGTGGCTACATGGAGAAGTGAAAGGTTAGGTCAGAAATAATATATATATATATATATATATATATATATATATATTATATAATATATATATATATATATATATATTATATATAATACCCAGTGACCCAGAAGCAGAAGAAGAATTGCTAAAGACAAAGTAATGTTGGGTGTGAGGAGAATGGGATGACCTACTGCCAGTGGGAATTCTGTATGCTCATTCGGATAATGTTGCAAGAACGAGACGCCTGCCACGTTGAAAACCCACCTCTGAATAGAGCGAATTAGGTAAACTCCTCTCCCAACCAAAGACTTGGCCAGCTGTCAAATAGCCTTATCCAGCCTCAGGATACATTGGCCCAAGGAGGTTAGATGTGACCCCCAACCCTACCCCCTCCCCCACTACCTGCTTTATCCCCCTCCCTTTCTCCATTCCTCCCTCCCTCCCTCCCTCCCCCTCTCGCCCCTTGGGAGAAACCGGGGATGAAAGGGAAGGGAGTCTTAAGCATTAAATTACCTTTTTTGATACAATTTTCTTCGTCGGAATGAGCCGAGGCAATTACGCCCCAGGTAGCAGGTAAAATTTGGCTCACAGGTATTCGGATTAGATCCTGGCATTTCGTTCTTTTTTTTCTTCTTTCTTTCTTTCTTTCTTTCTTTTTTTTTCTTGTTACTTCATTTTTAGGGGGAGGTGGGAGGTCTTGACCCCTGGGAATTCTGTCATTCTTTTTGTGGTTTAATTCTTTATTTACTTTGTTTTTTTTTAGGGGGGGGTTTCACCTAAACACTTAGGTGTGTATATATGTGTGTTATATATATATATATATAGTAATATATATATATATATATATATATATATATATATATATATATATATATATATATAGAGAGAGAGAGAGAGAGAGAGAGAGAGAGAGAGAGAGAGAGAGAGAGAGAGAGAGAGAGAGAGAGTCCATTCATTCATTATATCAAAGCATTCTAAATACAATGTTACTTCTGTACCTATATGGCGTCGTAGCAACAAATCTGCCTAAAGTATAACATAAATAATAGTAGATATTTGTAACTGATCTCTCTCTCTCTCTCTCTCTCTCTCTCTCTCTCTCATCTCTCTCTCTCTCTCTCTCTCTCCAAAAGATCAAGATTTGATTGAACGGTAAGTTTATAATTTCTTGCTGAATCTCTCTCTCCCTCTCTCTCTCTCTCTCTCTCTCTCTCTCTCTCTCTCTCTCTCTCTCTCTTCCAAACGGTCAAGATTTGATTGACTAGTAAATTTATAATTTCATGTTGAATTCTCTCTCTCTCTCTCTCTCTCTCTCTCTCTCTCTCTCTCTCTCTCTCTCTCTCTCTCTCTCTCTCCAAAACGTCAAGATCTGATTGAATGGTAAGCTTATAATTTCATGTTGAATCTCTCTCTCTCTCTCTCTCTCTCCTCCTCTCTCTCTCTCTCTCTCTCTCTCTCTCTCTCTCTCTCTCTCTCTCCAAAAGATCAAGATTAGGATGTGCGGAACGTTTATAAATCCTCGTCCCAGTCACGGATAATTCTCTCTCTCTCTCTCTCTCTCTCTCTTCTCTCTCTCTCTCTCCTCTCTCTCTCTCTCTCTCTCTCAACCCCAGAGAGGAAACCCTAAGAAAACCGTTTCCCTCCAAATTTTGAGAGAACATTCCCGAAGCATGGCCACGGGTCCTGCCTGTGTCCTACACACCGCCGGAACTCCTTAAGTATTTACTCTTTGTCCAATATTCGAGATGTTTCAGCGGGCGGGCCAGGATATTGCCCCAAAGTTACTACGTCTGGTTTGGGGGTCTCTCTCTCTCTCTCTCTCTCTCTCTCTCTCTCTCTCTCTCTCTCTCTCTCTCTCTTAGCTCACAGTTTGTAACGGAAAGGTAAGGAGTGAAAATCATTCATATCTCTTTTTTCTGCTCCATAAATTGAGATAGAGAGAGAGAGAGAGAGAACTATTCATAAGCCTTCAGGATTGGTAAATATCAAAGAGTAAACTCCTACACTATAATAATAATAATAATAATAATAATAATAATAATAATAATAATAATAATAATAACTGTTTACTTCCGTGTGCGCATATTCAGAACAAATTGAACAGTTTATTGTAAATTTCTACAAATACTCAATCAGTCTTTTCAACCTAATTATTTTATATATATTTTCTCTTGTAAAGTACGTTGAAATTAATTATACTTTTCCTATGTTTAAATATATCAAATTTTAAAGTTAAAAGTTTTTTTTTACTTAACTAATCACTAACATTAAGGGTTAATATATTAATAGAAGAATACATACATAAATGTTGGCCTGTCATTTCTCTCATTAATATATTAATAATGTAGTATCGTAATGATGAATTGTTTATACAGTTAATTACAAATTTATTATCTATTAGTCATGTGGCAAAGTATTATGTGCTAGAGTGTATGTGTGTGGAGAGAGAGAGAGTGAGAGAGAGAGAGAGAATATATTCAGTTGATGTAAATATATTATTGTTACCCCATATGTATATGAGAGAGAGAGAGAGAGAGAGAGAGAGAGAGAGAGAGAGAGAGAGAGAGAGAGCATCATAGAAAACGATCACCTTTTCTCCATCACAGAAAATGGAAGTAAAGCATAACATAAACTCAACAAGGTGTTGTTCAATAATCACAGCAAAACATTTGTGGATTGTTATTAAAAAAAATGTTATATTTATACAGTCTCTCAGTCTCTCATACCATTGAAATACTTTGAGACGTTTAGACTGAAAGATATTTGTAATTTCGAAGGAGTTGTTTTTTCTTTCAGTTCAAAACTGGTATTTTGAAAATGTGATTTCTTTAATAGTTCTCTCTAATTGTAGAACCAAACCTCAGTCTTTTCATAAAAATCTTGATTTCCCATTTAGAAGCTGTTGGGTTCTCGTGAAATCTTGGCTTATTTATTTTTATATATTTTTTTATAATTCGTCACATCATAGTTGATGAAGTTTTGGTGATCGTTTGACTGTTCAAAAGACAACTTGTTAAGGCAATTAATGTTTGCCCTCGGGTCAATGGGAATATTTCCCGTGACCTGTAGGTAGATAGATAGATAGATGATTTTATTGACCACAGATCTCGGTACAATCATAATTACATCAAGTATCATTTGGTCCATAATACAATAGTTTCAAACGTTTGAGAGCCGTACAACGATATGTGCAACTCCTTAGTAATACCAATACAAGTGGTTGTTAAAGTCCTCTTGAGCCTCTGTAGGCTCAAAGTGCAGGCGCTGATCTCCTGTTTCTTAGGCAGACAGCCAGTGGTGGGGGGACAGGTCCCAATGCCTATGACACGTGGCCAGTGTGTCGCTAGGCCCACTGTTTACCTCCCCAGCCCGAGGGCTGGTACCTATTCTCCTACTGAACCTCTCGGGTTTTTTCGGACCGTTAGGTTGACGGGCTGCCGGATTTTTTGCAGTGGCGCAATCCGAGCCATCAGTGAGCGGCGGGATTTGAACCCCGGCCCTCTCAACTAGTAGCCGAGGATCACGCCACTGCGCCACCATGGTGGCACAAGTAGTTGTACAAATATTAAAGAAAATATTTTGATCATGACACCCGTGAATGAAACACCTGTGAAAGAACGATGGCACAGAGACAATCATTTATGTATAAGAATACATACCATGCCATAATCAGTTCTACTCAAAATAAGACTATTTACAGTGGAGTGATATTATACCTTTGTCTTATTTCTAATGAAACTGGGCTACTTTCACTTATATGAGCTTAAATTCTGTATCATTTAGAAACTTGGTCACCACAAGAACTTAGATATTTATTTCATGCACGTTTTTAGCATTAACTATGAATAGTATGTCTCTTCTTTGGTAAAGTTAGATCTGGTAAGGTAGTGGGGCATGTGGCTGAGAGAACTCACTGTGATCGGCTCGGCTGCCGAACCTGGTGGCTGAACTTGGGTTCAGCAGCAAAGCTTGGGAGCCTACTGGTTGTTTGCAAGGGATATATACATCTTATAGGTAATGGTTTTTCAACATTCTTACAAGGCTAGCATTTTTCAGGATCACAAAAAACAATGAAGTTTCAGATATGTATATGAATAATACAGCTGTTCCACATCCATACTAGTTCCTCATAGCAGGGGTTGGTATTGTTCTCAGCTAGCACTCTGCTGGGCCCGCGCTTGATTCTCCGACCGGCCAATGAAGAATTAGAGAAATTTATTTCTGGTAAAATAAATCTAATCCTTCAGGCCAGCCCTAGGAGAGCTGTTAATCAGCTCAGTGGTCTAGTTAAACTAAGGTATACTTTTTTTCACACTGATACTAAGTAAATACTTCTCAGGAGGCTGGTAAGGTACAAGACTGCCATTGAATAAAATATTTTACAAGCAGGATATTATGATACAATATATAGATTACCATTCCACGCCTTTACTCAGTGTTTGGCTGTTTTGGGTGCTTAAAAGGTACTAAATTGTTTTTATGCATTTAGTCACAGATCAAGTGTTCATGCTGACAGCCAAACTTAGATAGGTTGATAGGGGTGTCATCATCCTTCATGACAGTTTTAGCCTTCAATGGGAGACCCAGTCCTCATGCCCATGTAGCTATATTTTTAAAATTTTATTTTTACATTCTAGGACAGGATAGGGGCCCATAGAAGACATCAGTAGGGATATGTACTGTTTCTTTTGTGTGTGTGTGTGTGTGTGTGTGTGTGTGTACCTGGGTGATGTGTTCCAGTGATTCTTAATAGTCTTCTTAGGTGTTCTGTTTGTTGACTGGTGGTATCAGAAAGAAAAAATTCCATGGCTACACAGATGGTTTCCCCAAATACAATTCGTGCCCATCACATCGTGTGATGAGGGCAGTGTAGGGGTATCGTGGGTTCTTTCTATCATGCTGTAAGCAGCTGAGTTATAGGTGGTGGTGTGGTGATTTTTGATCCCATTAATTTGGTTGGGGAAGTCCATACATCAGGAGACAAATACTGGTCTTGCGTCAGAGGCTGTATCATCAGATACTCCAAAGTGGCTGACCCAGCTTTTGAGGAATGCCTCATCGCAGCCGTGCACCGTCACTTCCAACATAGATATTGCCTTCAGTCATCATATAGATCATTCTGCTGCTATGAAAATGTGTATGTATCCATGGGGTGGGGGTAGTGATCCCAAAATCCTGATGTATGAGTGACTAAATCATCGTCTGGAATAAGGGAAGTGACTAATGATGGATTCTGTATGGCCTGCTGTTTAGTTTTTTTCTGCATTTTAGACACTGTTTTGTACCTTTATGCTCCATGCCAAATAGATTTCTGTGCCACCAACTTGGCTGTAGGTCTCCCAGAGGGTTGGGAGAGGCCTTGTATGAGGGTAAATGCTCTCTTCTGGAGGGCCACTAGCTCTTAAGTTTAAGGGCTAAGGCCAGCAAGAACTGTTGTCACAGGGAGGGCAGTGCATTCCATGTTGACAAATGGGACATCTGCCCACTATAAATTCATGATGGTAATTTAGTTATTTTTTCAACATCTCAGAGCTCATTGAAATATTCCTTCTTTACACCCCATTGATTTCACTCTCGATAGTGTGTCTGCTAATGGCTTTTAATTGCCAGGTATGTGGTGCATTGCATATACAAATTCAGTGATTGCAATGATTGCTGAAAGTTGGTGACTGTGAAGAGCAAAATATGCATCTTGATTCATGATTCGGCGTGTAATAGTGTTTGATGATCTGTTGGGACTGTGAAAGGTATACCCTCTAGTAGTGTCTTTCTCTGTCGAAAGTGTCATGTTTTCTGTCTGCCAAAGTTAGTTTGCTGCTGAAGAAGCCTATAGGTTGAACTGTTCTTTTGGTTTATTGTTCTATTACAGCTCAAATGTTGGAAAATTCGAGGGTGGTTGCATTTTCCAAAGCACCTTTGGTGGCTTTGAAGGTGTCGCATTAGGCAGTGCCCCAGCTGACAGTACTGCTGTTCCTGCTAAGGGCATTATCGAGGACCATGATTTGTGCTGTTCCTTAGAAGAATCGATGTTAGTGGTTCACCATTCTTATAAATTCCAGTAGATATTTTTTGGAGCTGGAGTTGAATATATCCTAATGGCTGGCCGCTTGGAGTACAGAGGTTGGATGCTGCTTGCCAGGGGCGTGCACAAGGGGAGGGCGGCTTGGGGTGCTTGAACCCCTGCCCTTTTTGTCAGCAATAATAATTTAATTGGACCATAATATCCTTGGAACATTTCTTCTTTTTATATATATCGTATATTATTATATAACCATAGCATATAAAACATGGCAGGTTTCATTTTCAAAAACTAAGGGAGTGCCCTTTTTTCCACTTGAGCCCCTTGCCCTTCTGAAAGTCTGGGCATGCCCCTGGTGCTTGCTGATGCTGAATGAACCAAGAATTTGGTGGAGGATTCCCCAAAGATGCTTTTGTCTGGGCATACCGCTAATCCATTATCTCAAAGCAGGTACATTCTGATGTTTTTAACATTTTTGGGGAAGATGATGTTCTCAAAGTTGCTGACACATGTAGAAATGGAGGTCGCAGAGGATCTTGTCTACTAGTCTTTGGAACATGGTCTGATAGTTCCAGAGTCCAAAGATTGAGTGGTTGAATGTTTAGGTTCTGAAAGGTCTGATGATAACTGTCTTACAAATGTCTCGCTAGAGCCTGAAAGTAGCTCTTCATGAGGTCAAACTTTGAGAAAATACTTGCTGAGCCAAGTATTGATGTGTTTCATTTTGGGAAGTTGGTTGTGGTTAGTTGGTAGGGAGAACTCGGATATTAGGAACTGGTGCAGGTCATCGTAAGCAATCCTCTCATTTTGAACACTGAGCCAAGAGGCAGTCTGAGGGAAGAGGGCATCCTGGATTACCTCAAGAACATAGTCCATATTTTTCCTCTGATTTGTGATGTTTCAGTGGCAGAATTGTATGTCCGCCCTGTAGAACAAAACTAATGATTCAGCTGTTGAGAAGGCCACATGGAGGTTAATGGCCTTCATATTTGTTTGTTTGCCATTGGACACTTTATGATGTTTCCTTATTAGGTACATACAGCATTATTAAAACCATGAGTTCTCACAGGTTACATGTAAGAACCGTGTTGGGTCCATCATGCCATTGTAATGATCCTTAACTCTTCAGAAAGAGCAAAGCCAGAACCTGAGTGCCGTATTTAGTACATTTGTGGCTTTTTTTATCAGTGGGCATGGCTGCAGTTAGTCCTTGCTTAGTCAGGGTTGAGGTAAAAACCATGCTATATTTATTGTTCATGTCCTGGGCTTTCAAGGGGGAACAATCCAGCTTTGAAATGTATTTATCACATTATTGGCTTTATTTGTCAACAGGCATGGCAGGAGTCAGCCTGTAAATTGTCGGGGTTGATGTGAAATCTGTGCTGTTGGTGGATGACTTTGAGCTTTCTCAAGAGAGTGAAGTCAGATCTGAGATGCCATGTTTAGTCCATTAGTGGCTTCTCTGTTGGTAGACATGGCCATATTAGTCCATTGGTCACCAGGGGTTAGGTGCAAGAAGTGCGCTGGTCTACAGGTCACTCCAGTGGGTCACCAGTGTAAGGAAATCACACTCAGGATTCAGTTAGCAGACTGGCCCATTTTAATATGACATGCAGACTGCATAGTATTTACAGTGGCCAGAACCGTATGATGTGTGAATCATGACTTATGGACACATGACTGTGAGGGCACTCAATGAGTGGTTGTCATACCTAGCAGCTAAACCTAAGTTCGGCAGCGAAGCTACCTTCTGCGGCTTGCTGTCTCAGCTGCTGAAATCTTTCGTGAATTACATTGTTTATAATGCTCAGATCACTTGTGTGCAATGGCCAGTTGTGTAAAGGACTAATTCACACTGCCTCTTGTAGTGAAGATGAATATTCCTGTGTCCAGGATTTCCCAAACTGTATTATAGTTACACAAATCTGGAGTAATATCTCCTCAATACAGTGTTCATCTCAATGCAGAGTGCTAACGTATTCTAGGAAGGGTTCATACTATTGAGGGGCAGTACTATAAGGGAGCTTAGCTGGGCCAAGTACTCTTTCAGCATTACTTTATTGACGTTAGAGGGTCTTCATGTATAATATTTTCAGCTCCAGCAAAGAGTGTATATGAGAGGACTTCTGAAGACAAGATTTGAAAACTCTGATTCCTTTGTAGAAGTTGCCCTTCCATAGTGGTTTTTGGTGTAAAAGACTTCCACTTTTCAGATGAACCTTCTGGTTGCTAATTATGGATTTATCTTCAGTTTTTGTCGTGCGAATGTAATTAACCTGTAATTAACCCCTGAAGTCCATCCAACAAGGGGTTTCCATACGCATTCGTCACAAGACAGAGCACGGGTACATCTGTTTGGAACGGTTCATATCCTGTCCGGCAAGTTCAATAACTTGTTAATGTATGGGTACCCCCTGGGCCAGTACTAAACACGCGATGCCAGTACTAAACATGGCGAAATGCATTTAACTCCCTCCTGTTGGCGAATGGCCCCCCTCTCGTTTTTCCCCTCCAGAGGGCGCCTCCCAAATGCAAACATGTTTGCTCCATTTCTGTGTTCTCCCCCACCTAAAACCCTGAACCCCCAGTCCCCCTTTACTGTTGAGTAGAGTAAGGGGGCAAATAACAGTTGGCCAATAACAAACAAACTCACTGCAGGAATCAGAAGCCCTAAAAGTGTAGAGAAAACCAGTTACCAAGGTAAAAACAGGTGCAGAGCTAGTACTTAGAATTACCAATTGTTCACTTGGAAAAAGATTTGTTTAGCACTGATAATAACACTCCAGTAATTTTTTTTCATGCTCTGTTATTGCACTAAATTGATGGCAAGATATCAGGGAGGAAATGTTTTTAAAAGATGTGTGACCTCCTTTCATCTTTGTGGGAAATTGTCCCTATTTTGTTTTGCTTGCTAACAGACGGGTCTGCATTGTTGAGTTCTCAAGACTTTTCATAGCTAGATAATCATGAAGCATTCATGTATGATTGTAGGGTAAATAGATATATATAAAATGAATATACTCCACATGTTAGCTTATTTATGTAAGACGGAATACTAGCCAGACCTTGCGGCCGGCTAATAGTCCGTTCCAAAGTATTTAGTAGGTTTGTATTTATGAAACATGACCTCCGTCGGCCATGGTCGAATCGACAGAGAATGTTAGATTCAACCAGACGGAACGGAACTTTCTATGTTATTCTTTCGAAAAACCCGTTTGTTTGAGAAACTGCTTACCATTTAAACAATCTCTCATTCAATATATGATAATTCGTCAAATTCTTTACCTCGAAATTGTGGGTATTTTGTTTTTTTTTATCGGTAACTTGTAACCGACAGTGGGAAGGTTTGGAATGTGGGAGGGGCCGGGTAGACCTCTGGACTCGACCGCCCAACTTAGGCGAAGATATAGATTCGCAGGGAGGGGTATAGGGTATCGGGTATAGGGTATATCATTCCTAAAGCAAGCTCATGTATAGAGTAAATATTGTATTGATAAAAAAATTTTTAAAAATGTCTGCCCACCTCAGGAAGCCTGTATATATTTGGTCACAACTCCGTTGGTTAGAAGGGTCCTCAGGTCCACACCAGCCCTACTATGGCCTTTGGCATCATGCCACCATTAGGGCAAGATCATTACAGCTTGTTCACATGAATCAGTTGTGATTTGTTGCTCTAATTGATGAACAAACCCGTCTTAACAGAACGCAGCTGGTTTCGGCTCATTTGCCTAGCTCTAAGTTCCAAGACATTGTTTATCTGAAGAGATGGGGGTTAATATCAGTCTTTTTACAGGCTGCTTTAAGAGCAAGAGCCCGTGCTGGCATAAGGTCAGGTGAAGTAATGCTGCAAGGGATGGAAATGGGTTGGACATGTCCTTTTTACCGGGGGAGAATAGTCTCCCCTTGAATTTCACAGCATTGGAGGCAAAATGGGTGATGACTGAGTAATTTCATCCTAAGTTTATCCTCTCTGGGAGTCAGTGCTCTATGCAGTGTCTCTTACCACGTTATCTGAGCACTTGTATTTTGCCAAGTGTGTTTTCAGGTCTTAGTGTGTGGTTAATCTTTTTTCATTTTGTTTAACACCCATTATAGCAACATGGATTTCCCCCACCACAACTCTTTCTTGAAGTCCCTCTGACAAATCAACCAGAGTCATTTTTATAAATTTTCGAGTTTGATTTTGTTTATTTTGCTAATGGCTGCGAGCATTTGGGTTTTACTTGAGCCATATTTAATCTTTTCAGCATTTTCCGGTCCAGGGAGAAATTCAAGCACCATAATTTGCCATTGAATGCGAGGCAGTGAGGAATACGAGTTGACCAAGATGTGAGCTGAATGAGCAAAGTGGATAGTATATCACTCAGATAGTGGCATATTTGCTGTAAATTCCTACACTTTCCTTTTCTTCTATTAGATTGAATGCTAACCAATTTTTTTATGGAGGTTTTTGTTCTTTCTGTGGCCAATTTGCTGTAAATTCCTACATTCTTGCCTTTTCTTTTGTAAGAAGATTGAATGCCACCCAGTTTTGTATGGAGGTTTTTGTTCTTTCTGTGGCATATCTGCTGTAAATTCCTACAGTCTTGCCTTTTCTTTTGTAAGATTGAATGCCACCCAGTTTTCTATGGAGGTTTTTGTTCCTTCTGTGGCCAATTTGCTGTAAATTCCTAGTCTTGCCTTTTCTTTTGTAAGATTGAATATCATCCAGTTTTTTAAGGAGGTTTTTGTTCCTTCTGTGGCCAGTTTGCTGTAAATTTCTGCATTCTTGCCTTTTCTTTTGTAAGACTGAATACCACCCAGTTTCTTATGGAGGTTTTTGTTCCTTCTGTGGCCAGTTTGCTGTAAATTGCTACATTCTTCCCTTTTCTTTTGTAAGATTGAATGCCACTCAGTTTTTTAAGGAGGATTTTGTTCCTTCTGTGGCCAATTTGCTGTAAATTCCTACAGTCTTGCCTTTTCTTTTGTAAGATTGAATGGCAAACAGTTTTCTCTGGGGGTTTTTCTTCTTTCTCTGGCCAGTTTGCTGTAAATTGTTACATTTTTTCCATTTCTTTTGTAAGACTGAATGCCACCCAGCTTTTTATGGAGGATTTTGTTCCTTCTGTGGCCAATTTGCTGTAAATTCCTACAGTCTTGCCTTTTCTTTTGTAAGATTGAATGGCAACCAGTTTTTTATGGAGATTTTTGTTCCTTCTGTGGCCCTTTGTTGCATGCTGTGGCATAGGGTGTGTCCTACAGAGCAATAGAAATGCCCTTGCTGCTGCACAGGCTACAAGTGAGAGAATGAGACCCACCGATCAGTGGAAATTCATCACTCCAGTGATGTATATTTTGCATTTAAGGATTGACTGTTAAGTCTGCATGTTGTAATAAAAACTGTTTATGTCTGTTTGTTATTTTGTCCTGAAGACGCCACCGACAAGCGAAGAAATGGTCTGTCGACTATATGAGGTAAATGGAAGCAAACATGAATATTTACTGGCTGTTCTATAAGTGGGAGCCCACGCTGGCATAACGCTAGCTTAATCAAAAGCAACAAAAGTGAATCCTCTTTGCTTTATTCCTGAGAAGCCTACCTGAAGTGAAAAGTAAGCATAGACTGAGTCATAGTCTAAATAAAAAGATAGTCTCTCCAAATACCCAGACCCAAGCTATATTTCCTTAACACTGACTCCAAGTGAAAAATTGTTTTAGGGGTTCTTAGAAGGTATAAAGGTTGGGAATCACTGGTTTACACAGTGGTAGTAAGAGGAACATGGTTGCAGAGAATTTGGCAAAGTATGGACTAACCATTCTGAGGCAACATTATGGTCTCACAAGGTTGTTAATTATATTTATTTGATGGAGAATTATTATTGTGCCCGGTTTATGTATGGACCAATTTGGGACAACACTATGGTCTCACAAGGTTGTTAATTATATTTATTTGATGGAGATTATTATGACCGGTTTATGTATGGACCAAGTTGGGACAACACTATGGTCTCACAAGGTTGTTAATTATATTTATGTGATGGCGAATTATTATACCTAGTTTATGTATGGACCAAGGTGGGACGACACTATGGTCTCACAAGGTTGTTCATTATATTTATGTGATGGAGAATTATTATACCTAGTTTATGTATGGACCAAGGTGGGACGACACTATGGTCTCACAAGGTTGTTCATTATATTTATGTGATGGAGAATTATTATACCTAGTTTATGTATGGACCAAGGTGGGACGACACTATGGTCTCACAAGGTTGTTAATTATATTTATGTGATGGAGAATTATTATACCTAGTCTATGTATGGACCAAGGTGGGACGACACTATGGTCTCACAAGGTTGTTAATTATATTTATGTGATGGAGAATTATTATACCCAGTTTATGTATGGACCAATTTGGGACAACACTATGGTCTCACAAGGTTGTTAATTATATTTATGTGATGGAGAATTATTATACCTAGTTTATGTATTGACCAAGGTGGGACGACACTATGGTCTCACAAGGTTGTTAATTATATTTATGTGATGGAGAATTATTATACCTAGTCTATGTATGGACCAAGGTGGGACGACACTATGGTCTCACAAGGTTGTTAATTATATTTATGTGATGGAGAATTATTATACCCAGTTTATGTATGGACCAATTTGGGACAACACTATGGTCTCACAAGGTTGTTAATTATATTTATGTGATGGAGAATTATTATACCCAGTTTATGTATGGACCAATTTGGGACAACACTATGGTCTCACAAGGTTGTTCATTATATTTTTGTGATGGAGAATTATTATTCCCGGTCCGGTTCATGTACGGACCAACCCTATCTGAGACACACCACTTTGGTCTCAAATGATATCTTGTTATTTTTATATGATGGAGATTATTATGCCCGGTTTAACGGAGCATTACAGAATTTCACAAACCCATTAATTTACAATAGCCGACGACGTTATGCCCACAGCAACTCCTGCTAAGGATTGCATCTGTAATGTGAAGGAAGATAATCGACTATGTTCATAAAGCTGCATTTTGCTATGAATCAATGTCAAATAAATTTTTATAAATTGTATATTTAATATACATAAAATCTAAATAATATCTTGAGTAAAATACTCATTATTCATCTTAAAATATTGTGATAAACACTTGACTCTCCCGGAGGTAGTTGGTACAGGCCTGGTCGCCGCCATCTTGGTTGGTGCGGGGAATCCTGAGGTTCACACCAGCCTTCCCATTCACTCAAGGACCTTTGTCCTAAAGCGGCTCCTGAGTGAGGTAAAGCGTGAAAGTGGGATAGGCAGGCTGGTGAGGACCCCTGGACTCTGACAGATCAACATATATGGACGGCACTATACTGACAGACTACCGGCGAGGTACAGTGAAGTACAGTGCCCATAATAACATAGAAGATAAATAATGATTAACTATTTTTATTACAATTAATTCATATAGTTATATATAATAATTATTCACTTCGGAGTAGTTGCAATTGAAAAGCAATATATTTCAAATGGTTTTGTTTTTAACATAATTTATTTTTGTCATTCGATTTTTGAAAACTTGTCTAATTGGGGAGATGGGTTCCACATTTCCCAAATTTTACACCTTTCTATTTATTGATGGGTTTGTTAAATTCTTGAATGCTTTATCGTATCATATAGCATAGGATAAAATAATAACACTATGCACAATAATAATACCATTACAGTGTGGAAATAACCATGGTATCAAGACCATGGTAATACTATAATATGGTAATTGCGTTATGATGTTATGGTAATAACAATGTTCATCTGGTAATACTGTAATGACAACTTTTTAAAGGTGATACCAGCATTTTAATATGGTAACAACAGCATGGTAATACTGTAATGTGGTAATGACAACATTGTAATGTTAATTTGGTAATAACAATGAAATGTGGTCATTTTATAAGCAACATCATTCATGAAAGGAACAGTCAGTCATTTTGTTACAAAAGAGTCAAAATATCTCTTGATATTAAATTCACTATACTTTGGGAATAACTATGATGGATGGGTGGCCAGAAGTCACTGTACGTCATGTTTCTAAACCAGGAGAAGGTTTGAATCCTGCTGGGGACAAAGGACTTATCATTTATGATGCCTCTTGGGTGACATTTCCAAGATACAATGAATTTGCTTTTAGTTCTGTGAATATAAAATGAGTCATGTTTGTCTTACTTATAATGGTTCATATGCAGTTGCATTTATGTAGTTCAGAACCTTCAGTTATTTTCTGAGGTTAAGTACCACAATTTAGATCTTTTCTGAGGTTAAGTACCACAGTTTAGTTCTTTTCTGAGGTTAAGTACCACAATTTAGTTTTTTTCTGAGGTTATGTACCACACTATATCTTTTCTGAGGTTAAGTACCACAGTTTAGATATTTTCTGAAGCTAAGTACCACAATTTAGTTCTTTTCTGAGGTCAAATACCACAATTTAGTTCTTTTCTGAGGTTAACTACCACAATGTAGATCTTTTCTAAGGTTAAGTACCAAAATGTAGAAAGTTTCTGAACTAAGTACCACAATTTAGTTCTTTTCTGAAGTTAATTACCACAATTTAGATCTTTTCTGAAGCCAAGTACCACAGTTTAATTCTTTTCTGATGTTAAGTACCAGAATTTATATAAGTACCAGAATTTATATCTTTACTGAGATTAAGTACCACAATTTAGATCTTTTCTGAAGCCAAGTACCACAATTTAGTTCTTTTATGATGTTAAGTACCACAATTTAGATCTTTTCTGATGCCAAGTACCACAATTTAGTTCTTTTATGATGTTAAGTACCACAATTTAGTTCTTTTCTGATGTTAAGTACCAGAATTTAGTTTTTTTTCTGAAGCCAAGTACCACAATTTATATCTTCTCTGAGGTTAAGTACTACAATTTATATCTTTTCTGAGGTTAAGTACCATAATTTATATCTTTTCTGAAGTTAAGTACCATAATTTAGATCTTTTCTGAAGCTAAGTACCACAGCTTAGTTCTTTTCTGGTTTTAAGTACCACAATTTATATCCTTTCTGAGGTTAAGAACCACAATTTAGATCTTTTCTGAAGCTGTGTACCACAACTTAGTTCTTTTCTGGTTTTAAGTACCACAATTTAAATCTTTTCTGAGGTTAAGTACTACAATTTAGATCTTTTCTGAAGTTATGTACCACAACTTAGTTCTTTTCTGAGGTCAAGTACCACAATTTAGATATTTTCTGAAGCCAAGTACCTTAATTTAGTTCTTTTCTGAGGTCAAGACCACAATTTTGTTCTTTTCTGAGGTTAAGTACCACGTTATATAACTTTTCTCAGGTTACGTACCATAATTTAGATCTTTCCGGAAGCTAAGTACCACAATTTAGTTCTTTTCTGAGGTTAAGTACCACAATTTAGATATTTTCTGAAGCTAGGTACCACAGTTTAGTTCTTTTGTGAAGTTAAGTACCACAATTTAGGTCTTGTCTGAAGCTAAGTACCACAATTTAGTTCTTTTCTGATGTTAAGTACCAGAATTTATATCTTTTCTGAGGTCAAGTACCATAATTTAGATCTTTTCTGAAGCTAAGTACCAAAATTTAGTTCTGAAGCTAAGTACCAAAATTTAAATCTTTTCAGGGCTGAGTACCACAATTTATACCTTTTCCAAGGTTAAGCACCACAATTTAAATCTCCTCTGAGGTTAATTACTACAGTTCCCAAAGGGATTTTTAGATCTTTCTGTGACAAATCATTGAAGTTTCTTCCTGAAAATTCAATAATTGAATTCTAATAGACAGGAAATTGGTCGTCTGCAAATACTGTCTTGAACTCGAACCTTTCTGTGTCTGTATTTGGGATTTAGCTAGGCAGGCTGTATGCCAGCACAGGCCCTTGTTCTTGGGTGGAGGCCCCGTGTATATCAATAGGTCATGGGTCATCTAAGGGAAAAAAAATGGTGATTCTATCTCTGATTTTATCTTTTATTTAAGTACAAATGACTCAGTCATAGAGGAAGGACGAGTTGACCAGAGCCGGAGTAGAACGGTTAAATCAATATGGCTGCCGTGCCCTTTCAAGTAGGCCATTATTTTCATTTGTTTTTATCACTGAAGCCATTATTATTTCCTTATAAAGGCTTAACTAAGATGAGATACACTTCGAATTAAGTTTTGTCGCCATATTGGGCAATTTTTGGCACCTTTGCGCAATCGACATGTCATGGGGAAGTGTGGTTTCTAGTGCATAGCTTTAGAGTCTTGTTGTGGCTTTATAATGTTCCAAATCTCGTTAAATCACAAATGACAGGAATTTATAAGATTTCTAACTATTTTGCAAATTTCGATCAAATTTTACAGCTTGTTCAGTCGTGTTGAACTTCCACTTCTTAAACCGGGTTACTTTTCCTTAAACATTTGAGTTGTCTGAAGATTAGGAAAAGGAAGAATAATTATCTGAGAGAGAGAGAGAGAGAGAGAGAGAGAGAGAGAGAGAGCTTAACTGAACGTGCAAATCAAGGTTATAGAATATTCACAATATCCAGTCCTACCATAGACATATCTACAGAAATAAAGAGAATTGCCTCCATTGATACACCACGTTCCTCCATATTATTGTGATTCTGTTACACACATCTACTGAAACATAACTTGTTAGAATGAAAGGTATTTTATGCCTTATCGGAAACGATATGGCACTCAAGAATTTACAAACCCATTACTTATAATAGCCGAAGGTAGAATAGCAACAGTCGCACCCACTCAGTAATCTCTTGCTATTCTGAACGAAAAGAATCGATTATATTTAGAATGGAACATTTTCCGTCACATGTCATTTACTACAAACGCCTTTGAAACCAGGAATATAAATCTGTCAAGTTGTAGATCGTTATTTGTTAAATGTCGAGTATTTTTTCCCCTTGAATGAGATTTTGTGGTGTGAATAGGGCCCCGAATTTCCGTTACGGACCTCGAAGGGTCCACACCAAGCTTTTCTCGTTTCCTATAGCACCTCATTAAACGAGTTATATGTAGTTTGTAATCAGTAAATTGTAGTTCACGTGAAGTTTTCCTTTCGTGAACTTTCAAGTACATTAAATACACATTTGTAAACGTAGGTTACACATTTTTATCTCGCCTAAGGCAAGTTATTCTATATGACAACTCAAAAGTCAATTCTAAACTACCATACTGATAATAAGACATAATATTACAAATTTATTGTGGTCTCTAAGTCTGTGTTGGGCATATGCAAATAGGATAGTCACCCCAGTAACACACACAGGCACTCGAAAGTTCAAGAAAATCAATATAACTGATCTTAAGTGCCATTATCGTACCTTTCCTTAAATATTTTTGTACATGTTTACACGGCTGAAGGTCCGTTTATTTATTATCTTTGCATATATGTATATATATGTGTGTGTGTGTGTTTTATTTCTCATTATTTCCATTTGTTTTTGCACACACACACACACACACACACACACACACACACACACATATATATATATATATATATATATATATATATATATATATATATATATATATATATAGTCATCGTTTTAATTGCTTTTGTTTATCTTTGCACAGATATGTCTTCTTATTTATTATTCCTGTTTATGTTTGCATTTATGTGTCTGCTTCATTATTTCTGCTTACAAATATTTACACTTTTTTATTCACTTATTTATGTCTGCAGTTATATATTGCTTATTTATTCCTATTCAAGGTCGCACCGATACGCGTCTGTTTATTCTTATTTTTCACTAAAATTCCTCTCCTAAAAAAGGAATATCCAAATATTTTATTTTGGCTGATTCTTCAGCCTCATAGCATTAGGAAAAAAAATAGTTTTGTGGTTCCTAAATAAGTTAGACGAGTAAAACTAGTAGTAGTTTTAATTAAGGTCCTAAAGTATGACAGGCAGAAATAAAACTAGCTTTATTTGTTCATAAAGTTAGATTAACAGATATGTAACTAGTTCTGTTATAAAACTTCCTAAATATGATAGTTTTGTGTAATATACAAAGGCAGTATAACAATAGTTAATGGTATTCATGTGCAATTTAGTCCTAATGAATAAGGAGACATTTGTCCGTACATACTCTCGTATAATGCTTTATTAATTCATTAATAACTGTAGTTTTATTATGCCCTTCCTAAAAGTAGGACATTCCAGAATTTTACAAACCCATTACTTTATATTAGCCTTCTGTTAATGGTCGGAAGGTAAACCGTCATTAAGATTATCTTTACAGACTGAAGAAAAATAGAGAACTATGCTTATAGTACGATAATTTGCTACATAATGTACTAGCATAGTATGACACCATAAATAAATGCATAAATGCATAAAATGTTAAATAATAATTTGGGAAATAGTAAGTGGTTAAGAAATTATCACTGAAAGATATTTTGGAGCCTGACGTAGGACCCATTGATCTTCTTTACTTCTACCCCGCTCTCGTACGTCTGGCACCGTCATAGTGGCGGAGTGAATCCGAGTGATAAATGTTTTTAATTGCCATTTTTCCCTAAAATCTAAACCCAGTGTGAATGAAAAGGAAGAGAATGAAGGTTAATTTATCCCAGCACGGGCTCTTGCTCCGAAAGGCGGTGGCAAATGCTGGAAATATTTCCAAGGAAAGCTCATACCTTATGAACCATTGTCCCCCCCAGGAAATCACGAAGGGAAATAAATTTAGATATATCATAGAACAAACGATGAACATCTCACAAATGATGGGGGGAAATTTGAATTATATAAACTAATTATCTATAAAAATATTTTCGTGAGAAGGTGATGCTTTGGTACCCTTATTTGACATAGTTGATTTTCCTCTTGGGAACTGCTGACAAAGTCTCCATCAGGGAAAGTTGTCGAATGATGATGGTGGCTTATATGATTAATGGGTTTGTAAATTGTGGGTTGCCTTGTCTTTTGACGAGGCAAATAAACATTCATCTCTTAATAACCTTTGCATACGTGCAAATGCTGAATCACTGTCGAATGTGATAAGTTTGCATATGCAAAGTGGATTCCTGTCTTGCATGTGATCAGTATGTAGGTCGCACGCAAACAGAATAACTGTCTTGAATGTGATCAGATTTGTATATGCAAATAGAATCACTGTAGAATTGTCTGTATAAGCAAACAGAATCAGTCTTGAATGTGATCAACCCTGTATATGCAATTAGGATCACAGTCTTGAGTGTGATCAGATCTTTACATGCAAGTAGAATCACTTGTCTTAGATGTAATCAAATCTGCGCATGCAAATAGGATTGCTGTCTTGAATGTGATCAGATCTGCACATGCAAATAGTATCGCTGCCTTAGATGTAATCAAACATGTATATGCAAATAGAATCAGTGTCTGGAATGTGATCAAATCTGCACATGCAAATAGAATCACTCTTAGATGTAATCAAACATGTATATGCAAATAGGATCACTGTCTTGCATATGATCAGATCTTTACATGCAAGCAGAATCACTGTCTTAGATGCAATCAAATCTGCACATGCAAATAGAACTGCTGTCTTAGATGTAATCAAATCTGCACATGCAAATAGGATTGCTGTCTTAGATGTAATCAAATTTGCAAATGCAAATAGAATTGCTGTCCTGAATGTGATCAAATCTGCACATGCAAATAGGATTGCTGTCTTAGATGTAATCAAATTTGCAAATGCAAATAGAATTGCTGTCCTGAATGTGATCAAATCTGCACATGCAAATCGAATCACTGTTTGCGATGTAATCAAATCTGTACATGCAGATAGGATTGCTGTCTTGAATGTGATCAAATCTGCACATGCAGATAGAATCACTGTCTTAGATGTAATCAATCTGTATATGCAAATAGAATCACTGTCTTAGATGTAATCAAATCTGTATGTGCAAATAGGATTGCTGTCTTGAATGTGATCAAATCTGCACATGCAAATAGAATCACTGCCTTAGATGTAATCAAACATGTATATGCAAATAGGACCAGTCTTGAATGTGATCAGATCTTTACATGCAAGTAGAATCACTGTCTTGTATATTATCAGATATTTACATTCAGATACAATCACTATCTTGAATGTGATCCAGTCTGTATATGCAAATAGGATCACGGTCTAACATTAAACTGGAAATGGAGAAATTGAAGGAAGAGAAAAAAAATGTAAAATTGATGTCGACAGCAGATGAAAAAAAACTAATTAACACAGTATTTAAAAAAATGAGTCTGTATCGAATACATTATCGTTTCAGTTGAGCGTTGAATTAAAAAACAGAAAGAAGAAAATGTTACATGTAAGAAATTTTAGGGAAGAAAAAAGGAATTTAATTAAAGAAGAAGAAAGCCTACTCATTAAAATCGAATACATTCGTGTTTTAGATGAACGACGAAGTGAACACGGAAATATAGGTGATATTGTATTTCAGAATTTTGTGGGAAAAAGTAATTTATTTAAAGAAAAAAAGAGGAAACTCTATAATATCAACATAACACAGAAACAAGAAAAGGTTATATATAAGAATGTTGGGGGTAAACAGGAGTAATTTATTTAAAGAAGATAAAAAGGTTATACATAAGAATGGTGGGGCTAGAAAGAAGTTTATTTAAAGAAGAAGATAAAAAGGTTATGTATAAGAATGCTGTGGGTAGAAAGAAGAAATTTATTTAAAGAAGAAGATAAAAAGGTTATATATAAGAATGTAGGGGTTAGAAAGAAGTAATTTATTTAAAGAAGAAGATAAAAAGGTTATATATAAGAATGTAGGGGTTAGAAAGAAGTAATTTATTTAAAGAAGAAGATAAAAAGGTTATATATAAGAATGCTGGGGGGTAGAAAGAAGTAATTTTTTAAAAGAAGGAGATAAAAAGGTTATATATAGGAATGTTGGGGGTAGAAAGAAGTAATTTATTTAAAGAAGATAAAAAGATTATACATAAGAATGTTGGGGGTAGACAGAGGTAATTTATTTAAAGAATAAGATAAAAAGGATATATATAAGAATGTTGGGGGTAGAAAGAAGTAATTTATTTAAAGAAGAAGATAAAAAGGATATATATAAGAATGCTGGAGTTAGAAAGAACTAATTTATTCAAAGAAGAAGAAAGAAATAAAGAAAAATACACAATAAAAGAAAGATTTGAGGGGCAGTTGAAGAGGCAAGACCTCCACAAAACTACTACAATCCGCCCTTATGAAAATCCACCCCGACGGAGGTCCTCCGTTATTTCAGCAGTAATTAAGGTAAAATACGTTACTTAATGTCCATATTAACGTTAAATAAGTGCTAAATTGTTGTTATATAACGGCGAAGTTGTTATTAGAGTTGTTAAATAGGAGGAAGAGAGGATAATTGGACGAGGTGACAGCGGCGTGCCCTGCGGTACCCCGGACCATCAAATTGAAAGATGTCCTTTATTTTATGTCATTTTTTAGTCAGAAATGAAATATTTCAACCACATTAACAGTTGACAGTTATCTTTACAGTTTATGAGCCCTGAAAGTATAGCAGGGAGCCTACGGGAAGAATTAAGGCTACCCCAGGCTAGCCTGTCGGAGGGAGCCGGGTCCTTAGTAAGCCACGTGACCCGGTGGGGGAAGGGGGAGAGAGTAGGGTACTTGGTCCCCGGGGTGGGTAGGTGGCTCGGATTGACCCTGGTAAAACTTAATTGCGCCGCCTGATTCCCCCCAGTCGCCGACCAGGACGGGTTACCGCCTTTTTGGGGCTTTGACCCCCCCCCCCCCCCCGAGGGCCAGGTCATGGCACGTCGCCCAAAGTTAGGTTAGGTAGGTAAGATCTGGTTATGTCAGGACTTGGTATTATAGGGAATGTTATGTCCACTTATGTGTAAGGAACCTGCCTTTTTGGGGGGCTTTGCCCCCCCCCCCCCCCGGTAGGTCAGGGCACGTCGCCCTAAGTTAGGTTAGGTATAAAAAGATCTGGCTAGGTCAGGACTTGGTATTATAGGAGATGTTATGTCCACTTATGTGTAAGGAACCTGCCTTTTTTGGGGCTTTGCCCCCCCCCCCCCCCCCCCCCCGGTCAGGGCACATCGCCCTAAGTTAGGTTAGGTAGAAAAGATCTGGCTGGGTCAGGACTTGGTATTATAGGAAAGGTTATGTCTATTTTGTATGAGGAACGTGTCCCGGTCGAGGACTGGCGGGAATCAGGCCGCGCAGCTAGAGTAAAGTTTTACCCAGACCCTCACCCCATACCAGCGTCTAATCTGGGTAAACGTAAAGAAGACGGCTGCGCGAAGGCATCGAGGGTAGCCTAGCGGGCCTGCTCAGATTAGGGAGACTAATTAGGCGTTGGCAATTTGAACCTGCAAGGCCTACCACAAAGGGTTACCCTAGGCCAGTCCAGGTGCTTAATTTCAAGTGTTAATTGGTTGGGTCCTTGGGGGGAAAATCGTTTCCCGGGTAAGGGCACAGCGCCCTAAGTCAGGTTAGGAAGGTAAGTTCTGGTTAGGTAAGGTTATGGCACGACGCTCTAGGGAAATTAGTCCCACCGATCTGTTTCCGATATTCAAATGTTACTTGTGGGGGGGGCGGGGGGGGGGGGGGGGGGGGATATGTTGCCCGACAGCCAGGTCAAGGCACATTACCCTAAGTCAGGTTAGGAAGGGAAGGTCGGGTTGGGTCAGGATACGGCATTCTAGGAAAGGTTAGGATTGGTCGGTTTTCACTGCCGGAATTCTCACACCTGCCCCTGTCTTCCTACGCTGCATGTGCGACTCATATATCATTTATTCATATAATTTTATGAATAATAAAATTTACTATGTTTTTACTTTCATTCCTTAGGGGTGAACTCTCTTATTTTGGTCATTGTTCACATTTATCTCACCTGTACTGTTGTACTTCATTATAGATGTCCTTTTCTATGTTTTTAATTAAGAAGATTATAATAATATCTTTGTGGAGCCAACTTCGTTATGGTTACCCTAACCTGACGTTGAGAACCGTAGGCGTAAATCATGGAAAAGTGAAATATAGAAATTGTTTTAATTATTATACTGTAATACTATGTTTAATTCGACATTGGAATTTTGATGCCGTGCTTTTAAAATCATCTTCATGTGCGCAGGCTAATGTAAAAATCATGCTAAAATCTATGGCAAATTAGCTGCTACAGAGATATTTACCATCTGACATTCATTTTCATGGGGCTGGTACTGAACGTAGCGCTCGTGTGGGGAGTGGTGCTGGTATTAAATTAAAAATAGACCTTTATCATTTCCTTTTGTCTTCGAGTAGACGCATTTATTATTGGAAGAGTTTTGAAAACTGAGGTGAATTGGGTGACATCTGGATACCCTTGTAAGCAATAAGAATCGATGCAGTTCTAAATGGTAGAAGACAGTGGGTATGTAAGGCTAATTGGTATGTAACGGAAAAGCAATTCTGACCTGTGTCTAAGAACTAACAGACTGAATATTTCCAAAGTTATTGTGGGACGTAAAATATTATACAAGCCTTCATCTGTTCTTACGGAACTACGAACTAGCGTGTCTCCTTTTAAATGTAGTGGGGTACAAATGTTGGATGTGGGGTTAAAATTTCTAAATCTGAAATCCCCAAAAAAGGGCAAAAAGTGTAGGGAACGGGGACCTTGTCCCAACAATCTACTTACTTGACAATAGCGTCTTTATGTAGATCGTTTTGTCTAAGTCTCCATTTGGCCGTGTGGTCAAATGGCATTGGCTACGTCCTACAGACTGTTTCCGGTGATATCAGAGACATATTTCAGTGCCCTGACCTAGCCGGTGGGGCTTTGAAAAAGAAGCCACGGAGTCCTTTCTGCGTTCCGTGTCTGGAGACGCACTCCTTTTGAATTCTCCGCAGCTAGTCTTGCAGTTAATAAAAGGAAAGGAACATTCTTCAACTAGATGTGGCTCAAAAGGTAAAGGATGACTGCATTTGGACCAAACAACATTATTTCACACCATGCTATGCCAACTAAATTTGGGGGGAAATGTTCACATCAATTGAATTTGCTGTAAATGACCTGTATGGTAACTCTTATGGCAATACACACTTCAGCTCAGTGAAATGAGGGGTTATTAGTCCCCCATGAGATTTCATAGGGGAATATACTACATCTCTATGTCCCAGTAAAACTCATGATTTAGAAGTACCAAGTATATAACTCAATCAAATTAGCTGGCATTTTTATGAGTGTGTAGGCAAACAGGCCCCACACAGGATGGAAATATCCACTTTAAGCTTCTCATGGAAGGCACAGAAAATATTTTATTATTTTTTTTATTATACCTAACAATTTGCATACCTTCCTCTTTCCATTGATTTTTTTTAAAATTGGCCAACCGCAAAGTTTGCCCTGTCTTGGGGTTTTATTAACATATGTTTATCCCAGTCTGTGAGGGTTAAAAACTAGTCCTCAACCTATGGGCATTTATGAGAACAAGAAGTCTGATATCTCTTGGCCTGACAAATGGCTTACATTCTTGATAGCCAGTGGAAGTCAGAACAGACATACAGAAGTCAGAGTGTGGGATTTACTCTACAGATTAATATGTCTTTTATGCCTTTTTGAGCATTCGTAATCAAAGCACACGTGTTCATTCCTTTGTATGTAGTCCCTTTTGTAGTACAGTTTCAAAACTGAAACTTTGAGTGTTTAAACATGAAATAACGCTAATCTGGCGATAGATTTATTGTCAGACGAAAAACATAAACAGTAGCATAGTACTGGCAGTCCTGAGTTTACAATGGGGGTTCCATTCCTATGCCGCATCGTAAGCCAAAAATTGTTGTAAACTGAAAAATCGTCAAAAATCATAAGAAAACCTTACTTTTAATGCTCTGGGCGTATTGAAAACGATGTAAACTGCACTTTTATTAAGTTTTTCATCAAAAAACCTCCAAATTTTGATTATTCTGCCGTTTTGGAGCCGAGCCATATTTCTTCCATCTGATCGGTGTACAATGTGTCGTAACCCTGGAATATGCGTCATAAACCAGGAAATAATTTCTAATGAATATATTTGAAAAGCATTGTAATCTCGGAACGTCGTAAGCCGGACCCGTTGTAACCCGGGGACTGCCTGTATTACACTGTAATTAGCGTCAAACAAAAGGCGTATCCATGCATATTTTGATACCGTGATCTTTCCAGGCTTGGCAGTGCTGAATCAGGAACACCTGCATCTCCCCATCATTCAGCGAGTCGAGCAATGTGTGCTTCGTACAGCAGAGGCAACTTCGCAACTCCGGCTGGGACAGAGCCATTGGAAAACAATTGCCATGTGGAAATGAATCAACCAGGCTGAGTGTTTGCCACAAAGGTGACTTTTTGAAGGTAGGTACGTGACTTAAAAGCCTTCAGTTCACAGTCTTTTGGGGGGGTGGGCCACCTAAATTGTGCCTGGCTTGGATCACTAGTTTAGTGGCTCTCTTCGTTACCCTCCACTAGTACCCTTTTAGATTCCTTCTTAAGCTTTCGTACTATATTACTGTAAATTTGGTTTCCTAAATGTAGAAGGCTGCAGGTTATGGGAAGCATTCGGGGTTAGCACGAAGAGGTGTGATTGGCAGCATCCTTGCTTACGAAGCAAAGGCCCTAGGTTCGAACACTTGGGGAGAACCATTCTCCCCAAGTAGTCGAACCTAGAGATTGATGGATGTGTTCCATCAAAAACCAATTATGCATTTGTTGACCCAAGCAGTCACTGGCGTACCTTTTAGGTGGATGACTAGAGTGATTTAGTGGTTGCAACCTAAATTATAACGTGCATGGTGCCAGCAACCCCGTCCTAAAAGACTAAGATATGAATATTTACTTAATCCTCAAAGACTCGTATGTATATGTAGTATATTACATTCACTCATATATCCTATAGAATACTTTATGCAAATAATATGTAATTTTTTTAATGTTTAAAGGAAGAAATTTCTTCAAGAAAAATTCTGTGTGGTGGGGTATTTAAACACAATCAGCTTCTCAGATGATTTTAAAGGCTATATCACTGCTAGTTGTTGATCGTTTAGCTTGCCGGTGTCAAATTTTGAAGTCACTCTCATCTGTACTAATATTGCACTTGTTTAAATAACATTCACAACTTCAGATATGCCACAGAGATTGCATATTTAGTGCAAAATTTAGTTGTTAAATGGCAAGAAGTTTGGTCTGTTTATCGTATTAACGACGCATTTCCTCGTTGTAACCATTGCTTTTGTGGAAAATATATTTTATCCAGTTAAAGTCCTAAAGTCTGACTAGGTGCACTGGTAGATTCACTGATCTCATTTCCCTTTCCTGTGGAATGTCAGAATCTCTAGCACAAGGGCTAAAAAAGCCAAACAGAAACCGAGGGCTGACAGGTAGAAAGTTCCTTGCAGATGCAGCATACTCAGCACTACCAGGTCACTGTTCCCTTCTTCTACCTGGAACGAAAAGAAAGATAAAATGTTATTGCTGTTCTCCTTATTCTTGTTTGTGAGTCAGTGTCGCAGTTCAGTTTTCAAGCTTGGATGTTACGCTGTTGCCGCAGGGGAGCTATACAGTAATCGTATAGAGGGAACTTAGAATTTTAAATGGCACAACTGTAGTAATTAGCATTCGTAGGCTTTTTAAAAATTTGCCTAAGTTTCAGTTTGCGAGTCTCGGGTTTCTTTTCATTATTACTTTGACTTTTTCAGCTCATTCACCTCCACCCGGAGGTTACATTATTGTCAGTTCAGGATAATTTGCACTTTTTCCATCATGAACAAAACGACTGTTTAATCATTAATTCGCCCAACCTCACATTTGCCCCTCTTTGTCAAAGGGAAAAGTAACGTCAGTAGAGAGAGAGAGAGAGAGAGAGTGTGTGTGTGTGTGTGTGTGTGTGTGTGTGTGTGTGTGTGTGTGTGTGTGTGTGTGTTACTCTCTCCCCTTTACTCACATGATGCTTTGCTAACTACTTTGCTACCGAGCTTCAACAACTGGACTAGCTACCATTGAAGGAATCCCCACAGAAAAGGCCTCAGATTTGTACATCAAAGAAGAATATAAATTATCCTGAATTAGCAATGTTACGTAAGATTGGACACACATTGCGCTCCCTTTATATACACTATGAATTCAATTTTGCATCCACATAAAAGATGATTGAATACCTGGTATAAAATTTTGGTAGCTGGATGCTAAACTTGGAAAATATGCCCGTGGTACATGGGCCAATGGCAGACTTTTATGAACAAATTCCATAGCAGAAAGATAGTACAGTATTGTTAAACAGGGTTGGTTTACCACCTTTGCAGAGAAAATCCACGTTTTATAGATAAAGCTGACCTATTTTTAGCAAGAGCATTCTGTAAGAACTTCTCCACTCATTTTAACATGTAAATTCACAGAAAACTTACGAGAGCTATTCAAGACGAACCTGAAGACACCTGTTCAGAAACAGTTATAACAGAAAAGGCAGGTTATTTAATAATAATACGTCGGACACCGACGAATAAGTGGAGGCCCACTTAACAGATCAAAATGGGGAAAGTACCTTTGGTAAGTTCCATCTGTTTAGGTTGTCCGTCCTTGCTTTTCTCGACGACATGAAAATGAGGTCGTCTATCCAGTACTTTATGAGTCCGCTTTCGATCACCCGCAGTTTCACCTTGTCTATCCTTCGGCGGAAGGGAGCGCCTTTTCTGCGGGGTAAAATGACAATCAGAAGTCTGTGGCAGAAGTTGATGAAGCAGAAAATCTAACTTGAAAAGTATAGTACATAGGCCTCGGGAACTACATGTGATAAATTACGTACAGACACCTCCCTGCTTACCAACATTCAACTTACAAACATTCAGAGAGACAAGTTTTGTTTTGAGTGCCTATTCTGTACTTACAGTACTGTATATACAGTTCAATGTGTTTTGGGATGAAAAACGTACAGTACTCTATTGATTTTATATCATACTTTACTTAAATTGGCATGAAGTTTACAATAACCAACTTGCAAGCAATTCAACCTACAACCGGCCATCTGGAACGTAACTTGTTACATGTAGGGTGGTGTCTTTATAGGCTTAATAGTTCCGTGCCTCTTACTTTTTGTGACCCCATTCCTATTAACCTTATTGATTGTGTTTTGTGGAGACTCTTCAGATTCAGTTTTCCATATGATGCCACCAAAATTGCAAAGCCACAATGGGTATTTTGGAAACTGTTCCAAAATAGAAAATAATAGATAAGGCAGTGCTACTTAACCATGTTGCTGTCCAAACCTTGTCTAAAGCAGCCAGTATTTTTCCTTCATTTAATCATGCTTGTGTTTACTTGATGTACATTTCAGAATTTTCTTGGTATAAGGTATATAAATTCATATTTTCATCTAGTGAAAATGTGAAAACAACCGTCCCTTCGTCTAGAAACCCAGTTTTAATTTATAAACTATAGTATAAAGGATGTTCGTACGCCACTTACTTTTTCCTGATTTGCTCGAGTAATATTCACAATAAACCAAGAAAATTTGTTAAACCTATCTTTAATTCACAAAGCAACAGGTACCTTACCCAAAAATCCAACCAGAACTTGTACCACGTGGTACGAAACAGTGCCTAGGCCCATAGATGCATTACCATTTATCTATATCTTTTCATAGTTCGGAACAGTACCTCACCTGAAGCCCCAGCCGTATCCGCCGTAATTGATGTACTCCGTTCGGCCCATGTGGAGTGGGGTGTAGCCTCGCGAATCGGTGTACTTAGATAGGATGATAGCCTTGATGTAGTACTTCCACGTCAGGAAGGCGTGATGACCTTTCAGAACTCTTGACAAATGCTCTTCAGGGGTCAAAGCCTGAGTTAGAACAAGAAAAAAGGAAGAGGTAAAGAGTATTTGTGTTTTATGGGTATATTTTGGGGTGCTAGATAGGGACCGTATAACTAGTGGGTTCTCCTGCGGCTCCTGCATTATAGCTTTAAACACAGTATCACCTCAACAGACACACTGGGAGTCTGGCCTTTCTGATAAGCTACAACGATACCTTACGGCTAATAGCCATTCCACATAGTTTCTAATTTATACTAACCTCTACTTTACAGTTACCATTCAGTTGAAGAAATTTATCTAAGAATGTTATCTCACCTAAAATGGTAGTATAGGAAAAAATAATCACAATCTGGTTGCTGATAAGTACAGAAATCCACTAAGCTGAGGTCCTTTAAGTTAAGGTATTACTTTTTGAATTCGAGTTCCCAATGTTGAGAACGTCTCCTGTAGGTCAGTGGGTTCGTGGTGTAAGTAGTCCTTAGTTTAACCAGACCACTGAGCTGATGAGCAGCTCTGCTAGGGCTGGCCCGAAGGATTAGACTAATTTTACGTGGCTAAGAACCAGTTGGTTACCTAGCAACGGGACCTACAGCTTATTGCGGAATCCGAACCACATTATAGCGAGAAATGAATTTCTATCACCAGAAATACATTCCTCTGATTCTTCATTGGCGGGCCGGAGAATCGAACGCGGGCCCAGCAGAGTGCTGGCCGAGAACGATACCGACCCGTCCAATGAAGAAATGGGGTTTGTGGTGTAGGTAATGTCCTCTGTCAGAGGTAAGGGAGGCCAATTTGTGGCAGTGGAGAGGAGGGTGCGGATTTAGAGTTGTGGTTAGTGATCGTACAAATTACTTGTGAGTCAACACCTCAACTTAATGGACTTCTGCACTTATCAGCTACATAATTATCTTTACTTTTTGCTCTGCTGTCAAATTAGATGGGATGAATTTCTAAATAAATCTCTTGAATTGAATGTTAAGTGAAAGTACAGGTTATTTTGTGCTGGGAAGTATCTGGATTTGCTGTTATTTGTAAGATATCTTGAAAATATTTGCAGGCTATATTACAGAGTCATTGTTACCTAACAGACTTTTCTACTCATCAGAAAGCCAGACTCTCTAAGCATCTGTTAAGTCGAATTGCTACTGTATCAAGAAATGTTTCCAAAGATAATCTAGAGGAGAGAGAGAGATTGGTCATTGATCAGAGACAATGCCATTGAATCAGTGCTGTAAACAAAATCTGAAGATAAGAAAACACCACAACGATGAGAGAAATATTCTGAAAGGGGATAGATAAAGTCAACGTGAAATTAAAATGAAGACAGTGACAATCAGTATGGGGAAATGGATGGCTCGTGACCATTATCTTACCAGGATTTTTTCATAGACTTTATGAACTGTCGGGATCGTGCTCTCCTTAAACCATTCCCACTCGATGCCGTACGTCTCCTCCATGCCCCAAGTGTATCGGTCTGCCGCGAGCAACTGCTCGAGAGTGTCGATGGTTGGAGACTTCTTAGGGACCGAGAGGTGGGCTATCAGAGCAGAGCGATAGGCCATTGAGATTAGGATAGAGAATATCCACCAAAATCCAATTAGGACCTGTAAGCCAAAAGGATTGAAGAGTTTCGTCAAAGCTTTTTAGAAAGATTGCTTTTAGTGACTTTAGTGAAATGTTGTAAGAAGCAAAAAGAATATTTTGGCAATAATATACAGAGTGACATGTGATACACGTCATTATGACTACTGGGGCTCGCAAACTCATTTGCTTTGGAGATTATAAATCTCATCTGAAATTTCCCTAGTCATATGCTTTTATGGGCAGTTCAACAGTTCCAGAAGTGGGGCGGTCTTATAAAACCAATAACTCCACCTTGGAAATATCAGTTGCAGTTTGCAGATACAACTAAACCACTTCAGTGGTAGCAAAAAAAATTTCCATTGAAGAGAATGCTCATTTAGTTTTTATGAGCAGAAGTGTGGAAGATTCAGTTTGACCCCTACAGATGAGTGAATATAACACTGGTGCTTGATGTTTAGTTCACAGTACTGTATAGGCAGTCAGTGGTTATCGGCGAGGGATCCGTTCCTAACGGTGTGATGATAACCGAAAATCGTCAGTAACAGCGTTTATCAGCGCCAATAACTGGGGATCGGCACCAATAAGTGGAGATCGGCACCGAAAATACAGTTATCGTCATTGCTAGACAAGCACCGCAAAACCGGATTGCCGATAATTAGGGCTGCCTATAACCGGGGACTGCCTGTAGTTGAACACATACCCTTGCAACCTCTGTCTATATGACAGAATTACATGGCAATTTATTTGTGGCCAACAAAAATATTGTAGAAGTCAGGGACTTCTCCATACTGTATTTTTTCATGAAAAATCCATTTCACAGGCTAGGATAGTTTTGAGTTCAAGTAACCCATTGTTTCAGATCATATTTTTAATGGTGCCATTTTAAAACGTAGGGATATGAAGAAGCAGTTAGAATAGCAGAAGTTCAGTTTGGTGTGTAACAAGAAGTTAGGCCAGTGGGACCCTGCAAACTGTAATAAAAATATGGAAATGTTCTCAGAAGATGCAAGACAGCAGTACAGTACTGTATACCTATTAAAAATGGCAAATGCACCTAACTAAATTATTGAGTCCTAAACTTATAAAATATCAGTCGTGTAACTGAATAGTAACAGCATCAGGGACTGCTGATATCAAGATGCCACATAGTTTTAGATACAGTGAACCCCCCGTATTCGCGGGGGATATGCCCCCCCCCCCCCCCCCGCAAATAGCTAAAATCCGCAAATACTTAAAACCCCTCTAAAAACACTTAGAACTGCCCATTTTGATAGTTTAAACACAGAAAAACATAGTAAAAATGCTTATACCTGAGTATTTTAATAGTTTTATCACAAAAAGTGGATTTATTCATGAAAATTATATGAAAATACAGTAATTAGTGAATATTTGTCAGTGAAAAATACCGCGAATGGGCGAATTTTCCGCGAATAATGGCTAGATACGTTCCACAGAGAAACCCACGAGTGCGTGAGTCCGCAAATCATGAGAACGCGAATATGGGGGGTTTACTGTAAACCAAAATCAGAGTATCAGTTAGTTTAAGGAGGTGGTCTAATTTGACCTACATAAACCACCTTGAAGTTGGCCTTTATCCAATGGTGTATCTTTCTTATACAGATTTTTACGGAGTCAGAAGTCCCCGACAGTATTCAGGACCTCTTATCAAAGGGCCTTGTCTCACTTTTCAAAGGGAAATCTGACTTGAAAACTTCAATGAATATGATCATTGTGACAGCTTATAATCATGACTAATGTAGCCACGCCTTCAGAAATTGCCGTGAGGAGAAGGGAGGAAGTTAAGGGGTGCGAAAGAACAGCCACATTACCTGAAAAGTGGAGTTCGAAGGCAAGGTACTGTTCACCGGTGGATCTCCAAGCAAGATACCCCAGGAGTGTAGCAGAGCAGTGCTGAATCTTAAAGTCTGACCACTGAATATATTAGTCCACAGCTTATGAAGCAGCCACAGCCCCACTCCCACCACAAGGCTAGTAATCAGTAATGCTGCCCACAGTTCGCCTGCAAGAAGTAATGGTGGTTTTTGTCAGTTCATTCACAAGTGGGTTTTTCTTACTCTCAAATATTGAGCTACAAATACCTCTTCAATATCAAATTAATTTTACATTTGGAATAACTTACACCCAAAAGGAATTGCTTTATACTTTACAGACACCAACCTACTTACGATTGAGTTACATTCCAAACGGCCGTTTGTATGTTGAATTGTTTGTAAGGTGGTTACTGTACTCGTCATGCCTAAGTACAGTATAATATAAAATCAATACAGTACTGTATGTTCTTTCATCCTAGAACATAATAAACTGTACGTACCGTACTGTACGTAAAGAATAGACGTGCAGAACAAAATTTGAACGTACGGTTCGCAAAGGGGAGTGCTCTGAATACAATTTTAATTTGTGATCCCACCTGTTTGTATCTCTGAATGTTTGTATCTGAATGTTTGCAATTAGGGTGGTGCCTGTACTATATATGATGAGTGCATCTTCCCCAGCCAGGATTCAAACTTAGACCTTTTGGTTTTGATACCGAGCTGTCAGCTGACGTTATCCGCTGCCATCTGGATAGATATCTTTCTCGATAGCGTAGTGAGTCAGTCGACTGTCAGCACTCGTAGTACCAAAAGGCATAGGTTTAAATCCTTGCCAGGACAGATGCACTTGGCAGGTATAATCATCTTTGTGTGTAGGTTATTTACCAGATATATTGGGTATGGAGTGGCACACGTATCCATAAAATAAGGAAGTTGAAACATTAGGGTCACTTTGGTAAACAAATTGTTTGTTAATTTTCCATTTTTTGTTTTTTACTTTCCAATATTTTTTCTACAGTAGTTCATCATGAATGCTTGTTCATTTTTAATAATAATAATATATAATAATAATAATAGACAAACCTGGAAATGGTCTGACAAGGGAGAATATCTCGGGGAGTGGGCCAGGCTTCAGGGTGACGATCAAGAGAGTCTCTGAGATGTAGACGCGCGAATAGTCGACAGCCGGCAATCTGGACCCGAGCCAAGAGAGCAGCATTGAAAAATCAGCCTCGTGACGTTGCAGCGTTCCTACAGTGCCTGTCCAACTGCCGTTCTTCATTGATATGCCCCACTGGTTGTCTACTGGGGTACGCATCACGTACCTTGGAAATTCAAGCATACCGACATGTGAGGGAGTTACGTGGATTTCTTTATGATCACACGTGCTCAGGTACTTCAAATATTGCAGTAGTTCATCACTTTCTCTAAAAGCAACTTGCAGTTGGCTTCATGATCAAGAATTTTAAAATTAAAATCGACTGATGCGTTGGGAAATAACAGATAGATGTACGTACCTTTGAAATGATGATAAACTGATGCTTTTGGAAAGGCAGACTGCTCTGTGATTATACTTAATTTGAAACTGAAATAAACTGATGTGTTGGACTGTTCCATGGTCGTATTCACCTTGAAAATTCTAATGTGTCAGCATATTAGAAAGAGAACAGTTTCAGCAGAAATGAGAGGTGCATTGGAAGGAAAAAGATTAGCAGAGAGACCGATGCGGCAGTTGAAAAGGAATCATTTAGATAGTCCAGATGTCATGGGTTTTGCAGCTCCACATAATTATAGGACAAAGATGAGGCAAAAATGAGCAGTGTGGATGTATCTGGTTCAAGAAGCAATTGGTCACGATAAGGCCAGAGAGCCAACAGTGTTTTTGATAACGGGCAAAGTTCTTCGTTGGGCGAGCGGGTTCCGTTCTCAGCTACCACTCGGTTGGCCGTGAGTTCGAATCTCCGACCGGCCAGTGAAGAATAAGAGGAATTTATTTCTGGTGGTAGAAATTCATTTCTCGCTATAATGTGGTTCGGATTCCACAGTAAGCTGCAGGTCCCGTTGCTAGGTAACCAATAGGTTCTTAGCCACATAAAATAAATCTAATCCTTTGGGCCAGCCCTAGGAGAGCTGTTAATCAGCTCAGTGGTCTGGTTAAACTAAGGTATACTTATTAACAGGCAAAATCCAAGCGTACATTTGCTTAGATCTCCCATTGAATTGGTCAGCTTATGTGAAGTCAAGTTCATGGATAACTTTTTTATTTTTAGTTATAAAACTGGTAACAGTATCCACGTCTAGCCCAGGCCTGATGGAAATGATGGAGAGAGAGAGATAGAGTTGGACTTAATTACAAAGGAACTGGTGGGCCCTTTTCATGCAAGATGGAAAGGTACAGTCGGTCTAATTATACTTACAGAGTGGATAGTACCACAAGTTTATAAAGAAAAATCTGTTTAAAGCGCATTATTCTCATTCTGTGTTTAATATTAGACTCGTAATCCTTTCACCCAACCATTGAGGTAACATTTTACTTTTTGAAAGTACATTAAAACTCATTTGCTAGCCGAATATCTTGTACTATTAGTGGACTGACATTAAACTGATACATCTTTAGGTCATATACAGGTCATTTCACATTACCTTAACCAGACCAAGACTCTGAAATAACTTACGCTTAATTTAGGCTGGTCTTCTACCAGCAGGAGCTATTACTCTGAGAAACAACACTCCTGCAATCGGTGGTTGAGGTCACTTACGTGAAATTGAGAATAGAAGATACAGACTTGAGCAAGCGATAGTCGAGCGAATCGGTTGGAGTAACGGTAGTGCCAGGCTTGTCAGAGTTGCGCGAAAAATTGAGAATCGGGAACCAGTCCATTGAGACGATGTTGAACTTGTGCCCTTGGAAGTTGTGGAACTGTTCTGTAAGCATAAAACAGATGAACCCTTGACAACATTTGGTTCGGTGGGTTTCACAGTGCGTAGCCTAACTCTGGGATACGTGCATTACGCATTAAAGTATGCAGTTAAATATCTATGTCTGTGATATGCATTCAGAGAAATCACTTAATTTTCCATAGAGTGAATGTTAATCATTCTATGTACTGACAGCTTGGCAACTTGATTATAGATGGAGAAAAAGACTCGATGTAATCTTATCTGCATGTTATACACTGATATGATTTATTGTTTTTGTTTGAAAATGATTTGTGACTTCATGATAAATGACACTTCTTCAGTTTAGCGTTTTTATATAAGTAACTTACCAAGTAATTACATAGCTATAGTTTCCTCTTGCATGGCAACATAAATTCAAAAATTCACGGGTAACGCTTTAAAGTTCAGTGGAGATGACTGGTCCCGTCCACTAACAGGAATATCAGGAAGAACTTAGCAGACAACCTCATTCTGTTTCTGCCGCGCTCGAGTAAACGCAGAGCGTCAACGGCAGCTTTGTTCTTAAATTTGCCGGTTGGAAACTGGATTTCAGTGAAGTATTATTGCTGATTTTGGGTAGCCTTAAGCCTACAGCTTTCAGAATCAGTACTTCATTGTTTTATTATTAAGATCTGATTCAAGTTTATCATATTTTGCTACAGTAGCGATTTCACAACCAAATGGTTTAACCCTGGTAGCGTAGTTTACCATGCTACCACCTTTAACTGGTTACCGTAATAAACGTAAACATTGCGTTCGTTGCTGAACCAATATTTACGGTAATGAATTACTTAATTGCAAGTCTCAATTAGTGTTTGTTAGGATTTGAGACAGGTCTGTATGATGATACTGTGTTCAACTATTGTCGGTAAAGGTTAACTTTCCTTTTCTGAATAACGTAATATTGTGTTCGCTACCGGGCCGACTTTTTTGGTTGTGAATGCATGTATTATCTGAAAGTGTCCGTTATGGAGGGCCCGAGGTAGAAGGTTAAGAATACAGAAGACTGTCTTGACAGCCGGGGACAGTGCTCCGGGCTCCCAGGAGTACCCTCCTGCCTGAGCCTTTACCTGGTCTGACTTCCAGCTTGCCTGGCGCCAGCTGTGCCCCGAGCTCCTAGGAGTGCCCGCCAGCTCCCGACCGATTAGTTATCCGGCGTCCAGCTCAGTTGGCGCCACCTATACCCTGGCGCCAGCTTCTGATGGTCTGGCACCAAATTTCTCCGCATCCCTGGCCCTGGGGAAGAGTAGGAAGCTCTCTTTTCTGTTGGAGTTCTCAGGTATTACCTGAGACAGATTGGAAGCACGGAGCCATTCGTAACCTATAGCGTTCTGACAGGGACCCTTTTTTCGCCCTCTAAGGTCTCATTGATCTTCTTCATTTTTGGACTTGGTTTATGAGACCATTCTTAGTTTCAGGAGAGCATTGGCCCTACTTTTAAGTGAAAGCTAAAGACATCAGAACAACTTCCACCTCATTAGCTTCATGCGTATACGCCCCTTACGTCCATCCTACAATTGACCTACTGGAAGTGTAATCGATTTTGGCTTCTCACCTTTTCAGAAAAGATTAAACTGTTGAAATTTTTTTGTAGTACCTTGTGATTATTAGTAACCGGCTTGGCATTGTGGAAGGAAGCACAGGATTTTCTCCTCTCTTCACCTTGTAGTAAGGTGCCGAGTTTTGTGAGAGCTTGGGGGTACAGTGTACCAGGAGCACCCACCACTCTCATTGGATGGGTTGTGATAGTGTTATCTGGTTGTTTTATTGTGGTACTGCGCCCAGGGCAAGGGCACCTTCTGAAGTTTTGCTAGCCTTCGGTTAACTCCTTCGCTGCAGAACTTCCAATTATTCTTTGCTAGCCATCAGACTTCTCCAATAAACTACTGATTCTGAAAGCTGTAGGCTTAAGGCCACCCGAAATCAGCACTGATACTTCACCGGAATCTGGTTTCCAACCAGCAAATTTAAGAACAAAGCTGCAATTGACACTCGGTATTTGCTCGAGCACGGCGGAAACAGAATGAGGTTGTCTGCCAAGTTCTTCCTGGTATTCCCGTGAGTGGGCGGGACCAGTCGTCTGCACTGAACTTGGAAGCGCTACCCGCAAATTTTTTAACTTAAGCTGCTGTGCAAGAGGAAACTGTAGCTATGTAATTACTTGATAAGCATATATAAAACTATTTTATCATTAAAATGTCATTTTTAGTGGGGAATGCCCTTGAGAGTATCATGTGAACTCACCAGGAAAGAGGTTTGCTTGTTTGTGGAACCCATGCTGTGAATTCCAGGTGTCCAAAACCTTAACTCCAATATATCCACCCATGCAGTATAAACATCGCCAATTGAAGACCACATCTCTACAGTTAGAATCTGGGAATGAAAATGCGTAGATGAAGAGACAGGCACTTGTAGGAAGTATTTGTTACTTGTTTGGTATAAAGAGACTATTTTATATAAGTAACTTAATAACTACATAGTTATTAATTTCTTAACTACCGCGGCAGCTTAAATTTGAAATTCGCGGTAGCGTTCTATTGGTTTGGTGTCGGTAACTCGACCCCACCCACTTTCGAGCTGAAGAGCTCAATTTGTTTCTGCTGCTCAACGACTGATAATCGGTTGTTTCAGCAGCTTTTGTTTGGCTTTGTTTCACCGGATGGTTGTAGCTCTCGCCGCCTTTGGCGAAGTATTATTTGCTTTGGTATCATTCATGCTAATTATGTTAGCTTAGCTAGTTGACTGTTACTTGATTGTGACTATTATTTACCCAATTTTGACCCATGTGTGACTCTAGCTCTTCAAGTGCCCAGTTTTGCAGGAAGGGCTGCAGTACCAGACTTTTGTCAGTCAAATATGATGCTCATACCAATGTCTGTCATTGTCGGGGGCAAATTTGCTCTCCTGATCTTACGTGTGACGAGTGTAGGGACCGGGATCAGGGGGAGTGGAAGACTGACTAACTGCTTGGACAAGCCTGAGAGAAATAGACAGAGGAAGGCGACCGCTAGAGCCGAAACTAGGAGATCTTTTAGCCAGGGTTCTCCTAAGATACCTGCTCCTTCTACTCTTGTGACTGCTTTTTCCCCTTATCATCAGTCCTCCTACTTTTCCAGCAACTCCATTACCTAGCTCCCAACCTTCCGAACCCAATGCCATTGCCAGTCTGGAAGCCAGGATAGACCATAAGTCTAGTCTTTTAGTAAATAATCTAACTCAGATTGGGGCTTCAGTAAGAGGTCTGATGGATAAAACAAGTGCCAGTGAATAGGGTGCAAGTGTAGTGTCATTGGAAGAGGTGACTGCTCGCCCCACTGAGGCTCCTAGACGAAGGTCCATGTCAAACTCCCCTCAGCCTGGGAGGAGGCAAATCTTACGTCCAAGGGAGGTCGGTGGGGTTTGCCCACAGGTAGTCGCCTGTGTGTGAATTGGTAGCTATCAATTTTTCTTATTGCAAGGCAAAAGAAGCTAGCAGTATGACCCATGGCGTAGTGTAATCACTTTTAGATAATGTTATGGTGAAGAAATTGTGATGAGAAATGTAAGGCTAAAAGTAATTCATTTGCTCTACGTAATTTTGCATAAAAGTAAGACCAGGAGCAGGAACCTAGGTCAGTTTCACTTGCTATAGTTGTTAGAGTTGGGACTAAGTGATTAACAACTTGAGACTAGATTTAGCACTGTCCCTGCTAATGATTATGAAGAGACTATTGCACAGTACTGTCAATGAGTCTAAGGCTAGTGTGATCTTTCTTAATTATTGTTCTGGTGAGAAAACTGCGCCAAGCAAAATGGTCGTAGGTCTAGATCATTCATCATTTTCTGTTATGCTTGAGAGATATAGAGGAGTATTGTAAGGCTAGTGAAGCATTGTGATTCTAGTGACTAGGTCAGCACATTTGCTATGAAGTATTGTCAAAAAGATGAGGCAGGACAAAACGGGAAGGGAAAAAGTGTCTCGATCACCCCCAAAGGAATGTTAAGGACCAGGGAAAGTTTATACAAGGAGAACACTTCCATACTTGGAGGAGAGAAATGTCACTAAGCTGTGCAGTTTAAGGTTACTGATTTCCACAGAGGAAAACTGTGGGAGAGATATGATAAAGAATAAATTATTTTTACTCCTAATTGGCTTGCAGCATCTATTTTTAGAATCAGTACTTGAATTATAAAATTATAAATCACCAATTTACCAAACATACATTTTGGAATACAGTCATCATGCTACTTAAAAACATTCGGACTCAGACAGGGTCACAAGTTAAAATTGTGTTTGCGATTTAATATTTCCTCTAACCTTAGGAAACATTTAGTATGTATTTTTGTCAATAGATGGTGGTGTGCATTGTTTCCCTTGTGAATTTCTAATGTCAGACACTGCTCCTGCGAAATTCTCTCCAAGTTAAAAACTTTCAAAGTATAGAAAAAATACTAAAGTTTGAATTTTGCATGATTTAAAAAAACGGTGAAAATAATATAATCTATGACTACGGAGTTAACTCGGGAATATACGTATCAGCAAAAGTTATGCACAAACCTACATATTACAAACCAACATACGAACTATGAAAGATACAAATGGCCGTCCTGAACATAACGCGTTCATAAATTGGGTAGGGACTGTACAATAGTGCAATTAACTGTTTATGAACCAAATTTTATGGTAAGCCCCGTTTGTGACAAGATTCAACATACATTTCACTTACTGTTCTTCTTAACAGACTTGGTTTCAACACTGCCATTGCAATTGTCTTCCAGTAAACTGCCAGGTGATTCATTCAGTGGTTTTACACTAACAAAATGCTTCTGAATTTCCTTGGTGTACCCTGGAATAGCTGCGTAGATAGCTTGTGCTGTATTCCGCAGAGCAGTGTGGTTCAGTATTCGAGCGATGTCGTTCTCTGGACTACCCACCAGAACTACAAAAGTCTCTGGTTTAAGGTACAAGTTGATATCTTCCAAAAACCTGAAAATAAATATAATTTCCCATGGAGAATTTGGTTTTCATATTACAGGCAGTTCCCGGTTTACAACGGGGGTTCCGTTTTTACACTGTGTCATAAACCGAAAAATCGTTGAAAATCGTCAAAAAATCCTAAGAAAACCTTACTTTTAATGCTTTGGGTGTGTTGAAAATGATGTAAACTTTATTTTTATTGAGTTTTTCATCAAAAAAGCCTCCAAATTTTTATTATTCTGCCATTTTGGAGCCATATTTCTTCCATCGGATTGGCGTACGACGCGTCGTAACCCCGGAACAGGCGTCGTAAACCGGGAAATAATTTCTGATGAATATATTTGAAAAGCATCGTAACCTCGGAGCGTCGTAAACCGGGGACTGCCTGTACAAACTTATGTATGTTTTAAACAAGTAATGCATTGCATCTTTGCTTAAACTTTTGAAGTTCCAGTTGTACAACATCTTCTGGGAGACTGTTCCGCCGTCTAACGGTGTTAGGAATAAAGGACCTCTGGAACTGAGAAGTTTGACAGCACCAATATTGCATGTTGTTGCAGATGTTCAGCAAATCAGGTTGCTTTCGGTAGGAAAAGAGGATCAGAGATCAATTGTGAATGTGAAAGGTCTTCGTTAAAATATAATTTCTGAAAAATTATATTTTAACATCTTTCAGATTCACAATCCTTCAAAAGGTTGTGAACTTGCTTACAAGGAAGAAGATGCTCAAATAGATGAGTGCATGATAATTAAAGCAACGAAAGTGCGCTTTTAAGTGTCCTCAGGCTTAGGAAGAACTCAAACCGGTGGAATGCTGTGGTACCCTCGCAAATAACACCTGAGATATGCACTACCTGAACTGGTATTCATTGACTTCGTTCTCGTCTGTAATCTCGCCAATAATGGCATTGCAGGAGAACAAAGGGTTCTGTTCTTTCAAGACTTGCAGGAGCGTGGTCTTGGTCAGGGAGTTGTCAGCCATAGGCCCGTAATTCTGGTGCAGGTTGACCAGTATGGCTGCCTGATATTCTGTTGTGACCGATCTGCAAAGAGATGACTGTTAGCTGATTAGGTTAAACAATTGCTGGATGGCTTTATGTGCAATCATTGCTATACTGTCTTTGTACATTTTCTGCTGTAAAGTGGATAAGCCCTTTGTGCGGGTGTGTATGTATCGTATCGTTAGTACAAGACACGGGCTAACAACTTCATCCCAAAAAGAATTGCTGAGAACTTGAAGGTTAACAGGTTGTTACAGAGCTGTACCCCTTAGGTCGAAAAATATGGTATATCTATATGTGTATATGCTGAATCATGGAGGAACCCCTTGTTCTGAAAACTTGTACAGCAGCCACTTGATGCACCTACGGAAAGACGGAGCAGTATTTAGACCTCTGTTGCTCACTGTAGAATTTGACTTCATCCATGCACATGCACAACCTAGATGGTGAAGCCCCCCCCTCCTCTCAAATACCTCTTTGACACCATCTGTCCATCCCCAAGAATCCCAAATGGTACATTCTTTCCATGTGACTGAGTCATCTCCAAACACACCCATCCATTCTTTCACCAGAACAAATCTTTTTATTACTTAGTGTATCTCCAAGTTTTTACGCAATCATCTCTTCTTATGCCATACGTTTTTTGCAGGCAGTTGCCTCCGAGGCCAGAAGAAACCACTTCAGGACTGCTACAGTGGTGGCACTAGATAAATACATCTTGCACATTGCTGCTCACGTAAGTAGACACCTACGTATCTTAATTACAACCTAACCTTTGACTCTTAGTCACAGTGCCTTTTAAAAGTTTTGTATGTGAACTTTTTTTTTTGCTTGAAAACTTACCGGAAGATGTCGTTCATAGGAGTATTTTCTTGTCTCGCCACAAATGTCATGTGACACGACTTGAAGTATCTTTGAGTCACTTCCTTCAACCATAGGCCCGCTGGGTAGACGGCAGACACAGACAGCACGAGATAGGCCACTACAGACATCGTCAGAACACCAACCGGAAATGCGTCTTTGGCAGACATCGTCTTGGGGAAGATAGCAGCGGAAAATTATGGAGATGCTTTTGTTTTATGGATAAATTAGGTTAAGAAAATCAAGAAATTTAGGGTTATTTCTTGAATGGTTTATAAGTTACAATATTGGGGTCTCTCAAACACAAGTGTTTTCTGACTTGTTTCAGCCAGATCTTCGATCTGTTTAGAATCAGTCGTGCTCGGAAACTTTCTCGTCAGCTTTTGGGATCAGTGATAGACCTGTCTCTTGCAAGGTAGATGATTAGACAAGCCAGGGAAAATGGAAGCAGAAACAAAGTTCCAAAACAGAAAAGTAAAAAAAAGTAGAAAGTAAATTTCCACAAATAAAGAGGAATGTTGTGTAATAGATGAACAATGCTAAAAGGTGTCAGAACACGTTAAGACTGACGACAGTTCCACCTTATTTTATAAAAATATTTGATGATCATTGTTTGAAATGAAAAACTTAAAACATTTTGAATAGTTGTCCTTTCGCTAAAGTTTGGTAAAGAAGGAAATATATAATTGATTCTTTAGTTATACATTAGATTTCAAATACAACCCTGTAACTAAACATTATATCAAACATTTCAGTTAATCTGTAAAATACTTCGGTGATTTTGGTAAAAAGTATTAAAAAATGCAATTTTACTTAATACTGAAATAAATTTAATCAATTTGAACTTTGCTCAAAGTTGTAATTGATATTGAAAGTGTCAGTCTAACAGCGCGATCCCCAGGAATTTTGCCAAACACTTGCGTAACGGACTCACTCCCGTGGTGGTACGAGGTCTTATGGCTAAGACATTCGTTGCACTTATTTCTTCATCAGCCGACACCTGTCCGTCTGTTGACCTATATGAAATATTATCTTGCCACATGTGTTGACATATTAGAAAATGGGGTGCAAAAAAATACATGATTTTTAAGACCTTTATGTCAGCTTGTTAATCTTTCAGACTTGTGAGTTGAAAACTGCTCAAAGGTTGGAGGGAGTTTCTTAAGAAGTAAAATGTATAACGCTTTTTTTTTTTGTGAAATAGTAACAGTTATTTTTGTTGGTAAATGTGAAACAATAATGATAATGAAAGCTTTTAACCTTTTTAAAGTTCAGAGTGGGTAGATATTGGTGCAAAGACTTAATGTCAGTTAGCAAAAAAGAAATTATGAAATGCCCTGAACCCTTGACCTTCAAGGTCAAACTTCACACCTTTGATTTTGAAAGAATTTCTTTAATGATTTAAATTATTTACTAAATTAAATGTGCAGGAGCCTATGAAACATATAACCCAGCTCAAATCTGTGACCTTGAACCTTTAACATATGGTTAGTTCTCTAAAAAAAAAAAAAATTAGTTATCTTCATCAGTCATTTAGTCTTCATCTAATCCTGCCAAGACACCTTTGACCTTGAACCATTGGGAGTTGGTCATCAAAGAAGGTCTTCAAATAATTCAGATGAAGAGGAACTTTCATGGGAGTCATGAGATTAGTATGGAAAATATCCCCAAGCCTGATTTTGTGGGAGAATAACTGTACGCTGTAGTCCTCAGACCACGCAAGAATATCGTAGCTCTCAAAACCTTCAACATTTGAGGGAGGTTAAAAATTAGGATCCAGGTGTGTGTGTCTTCCTGAGAACCCCACAATTTTGTTAGATAGTTTTATTTTCTTTTGTATATCTTTTGCTATCTTGAGCTAAAATTCTTGAGAACAGTTGTAGCCAGCCATCTGACATTTTTGGGGGAGTTGGGGGTTGGGGTTGAGTACGACTTGGGGCCATTGTGGGACATGAGTTCGATACGATGGTAAATGTGTTTATAGAATACTGTATATCTATATATAGATTAAGAAAGAATAAATCAGTTAAAAGTATAGGAACTGAAGTAAATAACCTAAATTAAGTTTATCCTGTATAGAAAAGGTTAGCTAAATTAAATGGAATAAACTTAAAATATCAGAAGTACATAATTACAAAAAAAAAATGGAAAACAAAAAACGTACACAAGCCAAAACCAGTTCATGTACACCTGGACTTTGGACCAGGTTGTTCTAAATAATTTTAACTCTTCCTAGTTAAACCTTGTTCCTATTTGAAGTGATTGTAGCTTGGAATGTTCATTGAAATAGAAGGCTTGATTCTGTGTATGCATCTTTCTCTAATCTGACGAGCTTTGGGTTCCTCTTTCTACCTCTGTGTTCCCGGATTCCTTTTGGGTTAGACTGCCCAGTTACTTTTTCCTCTGGAGATGGCATTAGCAAGGGCATTAGGTCACACCTTTCAAAGGTTTGTGATCAATTTAGTGGAAGAGTCTGAAAATGCTTTGTAAAAATATTGCGTGACCAATATACTGAACGACCTCATTTCCTTTCATAACGAGGCCTGATTTGTAAGTTGCAGAAATATCTCGTGATCTACCGTTTTGACAGGATGCAGAAAGTGAGGGTCCTTGAGAAGTAAAAGTTTATTTGTTTTACACAAAAGTTAAAATTTTGAATTTCGAGTCGATAGTGATGTTAACATTGTAAAGGTTTGTATAGCTGTTTAATTTCTCTGTATATTAGATTTAAAATTGATTAAAATCTATAAAACTGGTTTGGATGAATTGCTTTTAAGGTTAATGACTGTCACACTTGACTCATATATTTTTTAGGTTAATTATAGATACTTGATTTCACAGCCTCCGGAAAGTGCAAAGGATTGAAATGACCTTGCCTAGACCTTAGACCCAATAACACAGTTGAGTGCAGATGTTCCAGTTAGGTCAGTGGCTTTATCAGAAAACCTCATTCGGTAAAAAGCTACAATAGATAACCCTCTAGTATGTAGCACCTTCAAATTAACGGCACCAAAAATCTCCCCATGACTTATCTACAGTCATCTCGTTGCTCATACTTATGTAGTTGTTATCCCTTCAAATGACGGCGAACTAAAGTAGCTAAAACTCTTCTCATTTTTTCAAGTTTATTTTCCTCTCGATTGATCTTAAATTTAGAAACTGTTTTCAGAACTTTATGTATAACGGAAGTGAGACTGCTTCCTGACCCTTAGACTCCGGGCAGTTTCAGAGCTGATCCACATTTTGTCCCATCGACATATTTGTAAAATACCTTCTCAGGACTGATAGAAGACTCCCATCTCCAGAGAAAAACTCTTGAGTAGAGATTTATTTTATGTCATAAACTAAACAAATCCAGAAGCACTGCTTCACTACAGCGTTTCAAATCTGTAGGTCTTGAATTACTCATTTAATATAAATAACACAATCCTTTCTATTGGTCTTGAGGGAAGTGGCTCTTTACGTCTGGAATAGTCTTGAAACATCCCTTGTACCATACATAAGCCAATCTTTTCTGTGGCTTGTAATTCATGAAGTAGAATGAAGCAGGCCTTAAAAAATCAATTTTGTCTTTTAAGAAGCTAATATATCTTTATCTCTGCTCCTGAAATAGCATTACAGAACTTTGAACCCAGATCATAGCCCACAAGCAAGATGGGTACACACAGGCATACCTCAGAACTTGTTAATTCCAGTAGAGAAATCAGATTGATACATTAAATATCATCATTACTCCTTAGAACTAGACAGTAAGTTTGAAAGCCTAAATCATTTTGTCCCATTTTGTCTAGGCTAGATTTTAAGGGTTTAAAAGTATATACAGTATATATTATCAAGGAATGTAGCCTAAGAATACTAGCCTGGAACATTAAGAGTAGCCTAGACCTTTTACACATACGCATGTGACACCAGTTGCCAATGTCACATAATTCCATGTTCCCATGACAACCTGAGATGATATGAAGGGTTGGGAAGAAAAGTAACATAGATTCTGAGCATTCAGTTACAGGATTTGTAACGTTGCACAACAACGGGACTGCAAGGTGACAGATGTTATTAAATCTTGTATTTAAACTAATAAATCTTTCAAGAACATTTGGTCCCCATAGAAGGTTCAGTTTGGAAGTGAACTTGAGATGAGCTGGGCAGAATTGACCTAAATATCAGGTTTTGGGTTTCTTTGGCAAAGTTTATAGTTAGGTGGAAGCTGAGTGAACATAAATTGAGGCTCCTTCAGACAATTTGTAACCTGAGCAGGATATGAATAATTAATTGGTAGAAGCTTAAAAATGTCCATCGTTATTTCGTGGGTCATCGTTCTGGCCTCAGTGATTTGACAGTTCCAATTTAGAAATTATGTAACTTGTTCTGGGCTATAACTTTCTAATTGATGTGTCTTTTTTTTATCTTGAATGTCTAAAATGTTATTACTTTTTAAGTCATTTGAACAAGTCATTGAATAATGTTAATGCTTTTTTAAGTCCTTTGAAAGTCATTGAATCATGTGGATGACTTGTGTTCAAGAGTCACGTCGGTATGTGATAAAATACCGTACATGGAATAATCTGCAATATTACATTTTTAAATATATTTCATAGATTGGCAGAACAGTGCTATTTAAAATTTTAGACTAGGAACTTCGAAAGTGGTAGCCACAACTGGATTGTAAACCGTCACAGCCAGTAATCTTCAGACTAGCCTTCACAGAAAACTTACTTTGATGAAATAACCAGTAAGAAAATTTTGGAAACAACTAAGGAAGTAGGGCTATTTTAACCTAGTTGGAATTTGGGTCTAATGCTTTTATAAAAAATATGGCCTTTTTTTATGACAGGCTAGGTAGGGCAGTTAGTCCCTCATTTCTTAAAACGTTTGAACCAGTAAGATGGCATTGGAATTTGGGTCCGTAGTAATATGATGGGGGTATTGTTGGCACTAATAGATTTTGCCAGAATGTAAACATTTTAAATGGTTTTATGTAGGTTGTAGCCATGCCCAATTAGCTATAATAATAATATTTATATCAATTACTGGAATGTTAATCGTATATTTGATTGAGATTTGCTCTAAGAAAAATCAATGAAATTTCAGTAATATGTCATTGATGTTCAAATAAGGTCTGCAAAGACATTCTCATCCTTGCCCTTCCTCGTAATATGGACCCAGATATAAAATGCTTGGAGCCTGGTTATTGTTCATTATGTTATTGTGTTACCATGTAGGCCAGAAGACCTGATTGTTACATGATTCAATTAACGAACGTCTTTTCAGGAAATCGTCTACAACTGGCAAGCCCAAAATATGCAATATTGTCTCGGCTGTTTGCAGAGCTATAATAATTTTTTGAAGAAACTGAAAGCCACATTTGGACCAGCAGGGGTAAGGCCCTGGCACAAAATGCTCCAAAATTGAACAGGCACAGAAGCATGTGGTCAGATCCAGGTGCCATCTTTTACCCATGTAGGACCTGGGTAAGCCAGCTCATGGCTACTGAAGACTCAGCGGATTGATCTGTGTGCTCCCTCAAGACCCTTTCCATAGGTCACAGGAACAAGACTGTAAGATCTGTCATTGATCTGGGCACAATTTTGAACTCTGGACCACCCAGTGGGAAGTCACAGTCAGCACCGTCAAACTACCATAAATTAGAGAAGGTTCGGTTGTGAAAGAAGAATGCAACTCCAAGACAACTTTATTTCGTAATGAAGTTTGTATAATTAGTTAGAAAGACTTGGTTATTTACACATTAATTCTAGGTATTGGAAGATTTGAAGCTTTAATTGCTAACAGGAGAAAAGATACTGTTTACCCCAGACTGGCATTTTAGGTGGAAAAAAGGTTAAACATCAAACTAATTGTAAAAGAAATAAAGTAAGGTTTTTTTAGACTCGGAATAATGTCCCCAACAATGTATCAAAAGTCTAGAAAAATCTAAGTATGGGAAAGCCGCCATTTTGGATTTACTCTCGAAATCTGTAAAATGCATATATTGGTACGATTAGCTTCAGATATACGTCTAATAGAAAGATTTTTAAACCAGGAACGTTATTTTAAGACATGCAAAAACATTTTTACCAGTAATAAGTTTGAGGAAGGAATTCGCTATGTTTGTTGAGGTCTTTTCCTTCATCATAAACCTAAACCATGCAGTTTCTTTTTATTTGTTACCATTCTTAACGTTTATTTTTTTGTTTTAGGTGCTGATTATTGTGAGCTGATGTAATTATCATGGATGAGAATGTGTCCTTTGTGACCTCTTGATAAACTCGGGTTTGAAAGAGCCTCTTCGTTCTCTCCTTTTGGAGTGCTGTAGTATTGATGAAGAATTGAAGAAGCACTTGCTCGAAATGTTACAACATTTGCTCGTCCTTTCATATTTGTGAATATTATACTATCCCCTAATAATAGTGTAACTTTCTGTTTCATATACTGTTCAGAATATACATCATATTCTAAACCAGAAGACTCCAGATTTGCTTCCGTTCTGTTCACGAAGTCACAAATGGTTATTTGGTCGTCTTCGTTAATTTTTAGGTATTATATGACAGCAAGAAAACTAATTTTGAAGTTTACGTTACATTGATTGTGGTAAACTGCATCTACAGCTGGAAGGTCCTCAGTAAATACAAGTCTTGCCAATACGTGTTTACTCCATTCATCGTCCCTATTGGTGCATATATTCATAATGGTAGCATGCAATGCACGAGTTTGAACTGGGAAAACATCACGCCCTCTCTTTCTGCCGTGAAATGTGGCTTCCTGCCCACAAAACAGGCAGTGTTTATTGAACTGAAATTTTCCCACTTGTGATCAAAGCACAGGTTCATAACTAGTACTAGCAGCTGGTTTTGCCCTTTGAAGCATTTCAATGTTGTTTGGGTTACACCTTGTTTTCCTACATTTCCAATGAAAGGACTGTCCTTGTTTATTCCCTGACTTCCTTTGCTTTGTAATGACACTGATTGTTCATCATATAAGTTCTTGTCACAAAAGACACATTCTCATCCATGACAATTACATCAGCTCACAATAATCAGCACCTGCAACAAAAAAATAAACGTTAAGAACGGTAATAAATAAAAAGAAACTGCGTGGTTTATGATGAAGAAAAAGACCTCTACAAACATATCAAATGCCTTTTTCAAGCTTATTACTGGTGAAAAAAGTTTTTTAATGGCTTAAAATAACATTCCTGGTTCAAAAAACTTCTATTTGATATATATCTGAAGTTAATCGGAGCAATATATGCATTTTATAGATTTCAAGGGTAAATCCAAGATGGCGGCCAATATGGGGCTTTCCCGTACTTAGATTTTTCTAGACTTTTGATATGTTGTTGGGGATATTATTCAAAGTCTAAAAAAACCTTACTTTATTTCTTTATATTTAGTATGATGTTTTGAACTAAAATGACTAGACTAATTATCATATCATGTTTAAATTAGTTTCAGTAAACAATTTTGGTCATAATTCTACAATTAGGGATAATGATATTCAGTCCTTCCACTATCAAAACTAGTGTTGAATTAAATTTTTAATATTAGCCCGTCAAGGTCATAACAGCGTCCACTGCTTACAGAAAAGTTCAAGACTCGTAGCATGTAAGGTAGAGCACTGTGATTCAGGATACTGTATTGTTTATTTACCTAAATTAGCTTTTTATATAAGTAACTTAGCAAGTAATTACTTTGCTATGGTTTCTATAGCAATGTAATTACTTGGTAAGTATATACGGTATAAAACTTTATCATAAAAATGTCATATTCAGTTTGTGAGCAGATGATATTATTGTATTATTATTTTGCAGTGGCCGTCAAATGATGTGCTATATAATTTCACTGAAATTTCATGTTTTTAACATGAGCCGTCAGGAACCTCTGTGTGGTTCAGGATATTTGTTTCATGTCAGTTATCGAGATACATTTAAAAAAAAAATATTTCATATTAGCTACCAGGTAGTTAAGGTACAAAATTTTATTATTTTATATTTTGATCTTAATATTAACTATCAGGTAGCTGAGTCTGCTTTAGGATATATAGTTTTTACAGAAATTTTACCCTTTTTGCTTTTCATTGAACATACCACCGTAAACTACAAGTGTCTTGCTGTAAAATGCCACAAGCAGTGTATAAAATATCTTATTAACAGTAATTCCTGTCCGGGACAGACTAGACTTGCAGAGGTATATTGAGAGATGTTAATCAGCCTAGGATTCATGTGGACTGATGTCATGCCTTAATAGCAGGTAGTCCAGCAAGCTTCAGCATCACCAATATTGTACAGGAAATATCGAGTGTCAGGGAGTCTTGTAAGTCGTTCGTTACAGGATACAATCGCTTTTCCGCTGTTCAGTCTGTGAAGTTATGCATTACAGGATACAGTCGCTTTTCTGCTTTTGTCTGTTAGATCGTAATTTAGTGTGTGGGTACATATCACCTCATAATTTGGTGTCGGGATACATATCACCTACGGGAAGTTTTGTTAAAAAACATCTAGGTAATTGTTCAGTATATACTTACTGCCCCATTGTAACATGGTTGATAACTATGTGATAGCCAGAATAGTTCGGTGATACAGACTATACAAGGCATTATAAGAGAGAATATTTTTGTCACAATTACACATGGATCCTGTTAGTAGTTTTTAATGGCGTCAGATACGATATTCTTGAACCAGTTTTTATCATGGTAGGGACTAGTTAAAGTGTCTCTCATGTACCTCATTGCCTTAACCTGTAATGGAGTTGGTTTCAGTTAGTGAATTGTATCCAAGATTTAGGTTACTTTAAGGCTTGGTTCAATACATAAGGGATACAGTATTACCTGGAGTATGTACATGTTAACATTCAACAATAGGAGATAGTAAACATTTCAAAATTTGTACTATTTTATTTTTGTGTACATGTTTACATTCTAAGATAGGAGATAATTCAAAATTAAATTTACGTTATTAGTTTTTATTTTGATTTTGCAGACAAATCAAGAAATTTAAGTTATTTTCAAGTAATTAAATAACATTCTGACTTGTGTTAAGCTTGTTGTGATGGTACTGCATCTTGCTAAACAAACATAAATTAATGAAAAGTTGATACTGTAAATATAGTTTTGTATCTTACCAAGAGCATTATTACCATGGTGTCATTGCATATTGCAAGATATTGTTGGCATTTGCAGTCCCAAATTGAAAGTGTTGCTTCAAGAATCATTTTTTATTGTTGACAATGTTGTAGATAAATGTTTTAATAAGTAAACTACATTTCAAAATATTACTTAAAGTTTAAAATGTTATTTGAAGTTTAGGTAAATGAATTGGTCATTAATTGAATGGTTACTTTAATGAAAAATACAAATTTAATTTGTCATTTGTTCCGATACAGATACAAGCCCACAGCATCGTGTGATCAGGAGAGCGCTCTCGTTAATTGTTTTTGGAGAACATAACTCACTCTGCTTATGGGCTTCCACGAACATCCAAGTGGCGTGACAGAGCTACTGGGTTAGCTCTACATTTCCAACAGAGGTAGAGAGCCTCATTCTGTTTACACCACATGCTGAAACTAGCGGTGTGACGAAGCATAGGCCCAGCTCTACGTATCTCGACGGAGCCAAGAGGTCATATCCGTTACATCTTTAAATAGGAAGATGTAAAGGCAGTTTGTCTCTTCCAAACACCGGTACGCAGAATCTGTTGTACAGCATAGTTTTTCTTAAAGGCAAGTGTAAGACCAATACTTATGATGTCGCGTACCTTGATATTTGTCGGTACAGGAGATACATTTCCTTCTGAACTGTAGGCTTTGCTTATCACCTCTCTCAGCCAGAAGGGGATTGTGTTCTTAGAAATCTCCTTTTTAGTCTGCCCTTTACTAATGAACAGTCTATGTTAGGCTAGTCTGAGGGAGGCTTTACTTTTCAGGTAGGTTTTCAACATTTCTTGTTCGTTGCCCACAAATTCCGTAAGAGAGGGAATGGAGAAGCCATCAAACCTTTGGTCCCATGATGATGGGTTTTGTGATTTTGCAATGAAGTCTAGAGGAAATTTAAAAGCCAATTCTGTCCAACCACGGGTATGAGTGACATCAAAACGAAAGTGCATGAATTTCGCCTACTCTCTCCGCTGATGCCAAAGCTAGAGGGAACGCTGTTTTTAAAGTCAAGTCTCGGTCTGAAGCAGTCTTGATAGGTTCGTAAGGGGACTTAGTCAGGGAAGCAAAAACTTTGGTTATACTCCATTCAGGTGGTTTTAGAACTCTGGGGGAACAACTTTTCATAAGATGTTTCATCATATCTGAAATTTCCCAAGACTTTGACAATTCTGTGCCTTTTTGCTTTAAACATTTTAGGGAGGGCTGCTCCATAGCCTTTCACTGCTGATGTGGAGAGGTTTTTCTCATGTCTCAGAAAAAGAATGAATTTGGCTACATCCTTTATAGTTGTTTCGAGATGTAAATTCCTTTTACTGCACCAATCCAGGAATACTTTCCACTTTTCTTGGTAGAGTTTGAGGGAGGATTGTTTAACAGAACTGGCAATGACTTTTGCAACTTTCCTTGAAAAGCCTTTCTTTCCGAGAAGTCACTTGATAGTCTCTAGCCATGAAGATGGAGGGTGGCTACTGGTCGATGTATCGACCGCTGTGCTCTTGTTTAAGCAGATTTGGCGTTATGGGCAGATGTCATCCTCAGGCCTTGGGAAATGAAAGCATATGTTGATTACTCTTCGGATCTGGCTGATTGGAGGCAACGCGTACACATCCAAGTTGTCCCCACTGATGTTGAAATGCACCTTGCATTATGGTTTTCTTGTCTGGGACTGGAGAGCAGTACAGGGGTAGCTTGTGGTTCTCTGACGTTGCAAACAGATCTAGTATGGGGCCTACCCACAACTTGAACAGTCTGTCTGTTACTGATTGTTCCAAGGACCATTCTGTTCCCACTATCTGGTCCGACCTGCTCAGGGTATCTGCCACCACATTTCTCTTCCCTGGAATGTGTCTGGCAGTCAACGTCAGTCCCTCGATTCTGATCATTCGTGCATCTGAACTGCTAGATGGTTCAGGACACGGGAAATCGTCCTCTCTCTTGTTCAAGCGTGCAACAGCCAAGACGTTGTCACTCATAATGACTTGTCTTTCCTTGAAGGTACTCTTGGAAGTACTGCAGTCAACCAGGCTGCTTTCATCTCCATGACATTGATGTGTTCCTGAAATTCCTTTCTGCTCCATTTCCCCGAAACGCACTTTTGGTTTAGGAGGGCAACCCACCCTTTTCGGGATGCGTCTGAGAACACATCTATGGAGCTAACTGGCTAACTACATTTACTGCAAATGATTTTGTGGACTTCTCCACCACTGCAAATCCCATTTTTCCTCTGTAATGGCAATCAGGTCTCTTGAACTTCTCTGATTTTTCTCCTTTTCTTTTAGATACCACTGCAAGGAACGTATGTGGGCTCTGCCCCTCGGTAAATCTTCAGGAACTTGTCTATTCTTTCCTGTGACGGAAAAGCCTTCGACTTTTGAGTGTTGATCATCATACCCAAGTACCTGATGTTCTGTGTTGGAATGAAGTCCGATTTCTTGTAGTTAAGAATTCCCAGGGTCTTGCACATTTCCTCACCCTCTCTCTCCTGGCCTGTTCTGCTGTTGGTGCCAGAATGAGCTAATCATCCCAGTAATGTGTGGACCCATTCTGAAATCAGTTGAAAGACTGGTGAATACTTGAGAAGCTGTCGCTAAGCCGAAGCAGAGGGCCCTTAATCGATAAGTTATCTTTCCGGAGACAAAACGTAGGAATTTTCTGGAAGAAAGGTGAATGGGGATTTGGAGATATACTGTATATCCTGTAGATCTAGGGGTCTCCAACTTGAAAGGAGTCGCTCAGAGATATTGTCCAGGGTTGACAGATCTATTACTGGTCTCCAACCCCCTGATGCCTTCTCTACCGGAAAAAGGCAGCTGTAAAAACCTGACTTTTTTTTCGCTATTTCTACAGCCTCCTTGTCCAGCATGTTCCGAACCTCTTGCTGAAGAGCCCTCTACTTAGGGGAGTCTATCCAGTAGGAGGGGAACTTGGGAGTATTGGTGACAAGAGTGGTTTCTGCTGGAAGGGGAAGGTGTACCCTTCCCTGATTGTCTGTAATGTCCATTTCTGTGCACTGGCTCCGATTGTACTGTCCATTTCTGTGCATTGGCTTTCTGCCACTCTTTCCACTTGTTCCCCCGGACAGCCCCCCATTCCTGGTCTGATGAAGCAGATGGGGGGAAAAATCTTTCTCATCTACTGGCTCCCCTTGTGCCCATAGCATTAAGTTTGCTGGACTGGTGCGGAGCAGTGGGCCAGTATTGTTGCCTTCCGTCCTCCCATTGTCTACCCCAGGATTGGGAGCCTTGATGCAACCTCTGCTGAAAAGGTTGTCCTGTAGATCTAGACTGTCTCTCCCGGTTTTTGGAACCGAGAGGTTGTCTTCTGGTTGTTGGTCTAGAGTAGGACAATGGTCAAATGTATTTTGCATCCTCCTTCCTTTCTGAAATTGCCTGGTCTAAATGTCCCTGTAGAAAGTATCCAAACATATTCAACGAAAGACTGTTCCTCAGATTCGACGAACTGTCTGAAGAAATCTGTCTTTGCGCTACGAAAGGAGAGATCCTCTTCTCTTCAAAAGAATATTATATCCCACAAATTAACTATATTCTTTGTCATATACTTCAGGAGGAAGTCTTATATCACCAATCAAGAATTATTAGACACTTCTTTCAATAAGTTTCAACAATGCCCCTTGACAATTTCCAAGCCAAGAATCTGCTCTGTCCTTCCCAAAGTTAGTTCAAGATTTACCATTTTAGCAATGGTGAAATCTGATCCTATTTGTCATAAAAAATCCAAGGTGGTGTTATTAAACACCTGGGATAGAGTTCCATTAACAATCTTGAGAAGTGAGGTTGATTCTTCTGGAATATAAAATTTTGCCTGTCTAGGCAAAGGAGGCGGCAACAGTTTCTGAGACCTGGACAGAACCAAGGAACCTTCTTCTCCTGCTGTTAAAACGTCCACTTCTTTTATTGCCGACTTCACCATTTTAGTTATAGGGAGGTGGATGGAATACTTGGCTTTAGGAGCAGAATCAGCAACCTGTTCCATCAAAGAGGAGTCGGCAAAATCCTCAGTTTCTTCTCTCTCAGGCTCCAGGTATCTAAATATCTTTGTGATATGGATAAGATCGGCGAATTGTACACCTTCATCTGACAAATCCTGTGCCAATTGACCAAAACCAGATTCTAAGTGTGAAGGAGTCAAACTGGTTCATTTTCGATCGTCCCTACGGATTGATGTTTCTAAGTGTTAGTTCCCACTTCTTGGTTGGAGAGATGCAGCAGAAACCCAACATCATCATCTCTTACTGACTGAAGCTCTTGTAAGAGGGAGAGCGATACATCACGGTTATTTCTAGAAGACGACCGTGACTATGACTGGGACTGCTCCTGTGAAACATGTCTGCTAATCCAGTTGCACTAGAGAGACTCAAAAATAATCATTAATTCCTTCAGAAAGGAAATTACGGGTAAAAAACACAACACTGTTCACAAAGAAAAGCACGTCTTATAGCTGCTACAGCTGAGAACAAATTGGGGGTACGAGGTCCTAGGTATACTTTACGTAGCTAGTGCTACATTTCAAAGTAAGTCTATTCATAGCTGTCTGTGCATGCGCACCTAGGATATCCTGATCACATGATGATGTGGGCTTGTATCTGTATCGGAAAAAGTAGCAGATTTCACAAGGGGGGAGGGGGATTCAGTAGGGTTTCTTGTATATAGTGAATGAAGAGGAAAAAATGAGATTCGTGTTTACTTTCATTCCTTAAAACAACTAGCAAAATCAAGTGTATGATAATCCTAATGCAGTTTAGCCAGATCAGCGAGTTCTATGGCTTCAAGGATTTGGTTTTAAATGTGAGGTGAACACTGCAGTACAGAATCCCCTGGGGACAAGGTACAGACAATCTCACTATGCATTATCACCTACAGACACTATGATGACCATTCAATACTGTCAAATTAGGAAGTCATTTTCATTCCTAGTTGCAGTTGCACTTATCAACATCAAAGATCTCTGTTAACTCCCATACGTCATGTAGTCATGTTGAAATATGGTTTATTAACTGTTTTTGATCTGCCTCAGCATCTGTTGAAAAAATAAAAAACATTTTGTTATTCAAATCTTTTCCACAATCAGACCAAAAACTTTCAAGTAACCCATTACTAGTATTAATCATCTAAGTCTTTTGCATTCATATGATTTACGAATATTTAGTTAACTACAAAACCATAAATGAAACTCACTTCTGGAATGTCCGCAAGTTTCTCATGGTCCTAGAACCACCTCATATGATCTTAAAAGAGCTGCAAGTGGATAAAGGACATCATGTTTGATGCATGAAAATGGCAATCTTTCCCAGGAATTCCTGCAAATAATCAAACTTTTACAAAGTATACAAGGGGTGAACTGAGAACTTACTCAAGATTAAACATTGCATTAGTCAAAACACCACACAATAACAACTGTATACAAACTTGATCTTACCTCCCTTATCCTAAAAATTTTACACATCTCTAGCAATTATCATAGATTCTTATGTTCTTATGTTGAAACTAAGACATTCATGAAGTTGAAAAGATTTGATTCACTTACTTGATGTTTCGTGCTTTTAATTTTTTTTTTTGAAAGTGCACTAATATAAAAAAAAAAATTGTGCTGGTAATACAAACTGCTCAGATTCGAGACAGCAATGTACTGCAAAGACTATATTGTAAACAAGAAGTGGCTGGCAGATAAAATGTCCAAAAGCTAGTAAAGAAACAACTGTGAATTTACAGATGGAAATTATGCCAGCTTGAGATGAAAAGAGGAGACAGCTTTTACCATGTCACCTGTCATCTCGGCACATGATGCCCCCACGCTCCCTTTCCACCAGTTCATCTTTGGCGGCTAATCTACAATCGTGTGAGCCACAGCGTTCTACCATGAAACAGTGGGCCACTACAGCACCTCTTCCTCAAAAAAATTTTCTTAAGGTTTCAACTTGATCCTCTTCTATCCCCCTTAAAATGTCTTCCAGTACCCACCCAGCTCTATGTCAACCTTCTTTGGACCCCAGAAGTGGGACAAGTACTTCATCATCCCCACCGACTGCTCACGCGAACAATACACTACACTTTCAAAAGTGCCTGCAGAGATAGGTAGGAATGGTGACACCTCAACAGTTGCTCTGGAATATTGATGATACCCTCTTGAGCAGTGCCCAGTTGACAATGTCAGCTCGAGTGACAGCTCAACGGATCTGGAAGAACTCCTAAGTGGCAGCCATGAAGTTCATGTTACATTCTACACTCTTTGGGAACAAGAGCAACAAGATATATCCAAAAAATTTTGCAAGGATCACATTCAAGGGGCAAGACCCACAAGACGTATACATCGGAGGTCAACATTACAAAGTCCAGAAGTATATTCCTCCCCTACATCAATGCCTAAAGTGTTGGCACTTCGGCCATCCAGCCAAATTTTGCAGATCACAAGCCCGCTGCCCTGTTTGCAGCTCACCTAACCATGATTGAGCAAATTGCCACTCACAAGAGCACATCTGCGCCAATTGTGCTGGCAAACGAGTTTTTTTTTACTGTGGCTGCCTTGTCGACAAGTTTGAATCAGAGGTGGCTGCCCTCCACTTCAAGCATGGGTTGACCCTGAAAGAAGCGAGACAGGAGGCTCGCCACCTTGGCTGTACCACTGTCACCCTAGCCCAGATCATGACGACAGCAAAGCATACAAGCAAAACCACTGCCAATATAATGTCAAAACCAATCCCCAACCAACCTTCCTCCTCTTTAATTCCCCAATCGACCACCACCTCTAATACTTCCTTACCATCATCCCTTTGTTTAACTAAACTTCTGCATACCTCTAAAACACAGTCATCCACCACCTCTTCCCCTCTTTTTAATCTCAAGTGTATCTTTGTCAAATCCTTTTGAGATGTTAAATTCAGAAACATCCTTATTTCCTGTCCTTCACTCCCAAAGCTTCCTCTCCTTAACACAACCCCAACACGAAGAAATATACGCCAATTTGGAACAACATCAAAAGACCAATAACAAATCTCCAAATCTCCTCCGGAGACCAAAAAAGACATCGAGGATTACATAAATCAGCCCTTTATCACGATCCCAAACCCAAACCTTATCCCCCACCTCCTCCCACACAAAATACACAACTGAGGTCCACAACCTCACACTATCCTTCCCCCAACTCTCCACCTGCCTCACCTTTCCCCCTACCTGTCTCCTTTCCCGCCCAACCTTCCACTCGCACCTCTGTACAGAGAAAAAGTATCCTTGACCTTCCTTTACAACCAGGTTGTACCTGAGAGTCTCTCTCTCTTCCTATTCCTCCTCACCTTTAGACTTCCCTTCTACAGACGACTCACCCGTGTTACTCCCGACACTCACCCGTCCCTACTTCACACTGAAGACAGTCCATCCCCATCTGGTTATTTTAATGAGATATGATTTCAGTATATTTAATAAAGATTTTAACACATTTATTCTTATAGTCATATTTATTCTTATACTAAGTATATATTTTGAATATAGAAGTTTAATATAACATTTTTTGTTGGTTCTATCTTATATTCTTCATTTTTACATTCATATTTTAACACCGAATTTTACTTGTGTCATCCTTCACATATTCATTACTAATCATATCATTAATTTATATATTTCACCTTCATTACGGTGCTGAATAATCTTGATGGGTTCTGACGCTTGGTCTTCAAGACCTAAATTTCATAATCAATCAAACCTTTCTAACAACCCTACAGACTATATCATCATATCGTATATCTCATTCCCTTTAATGTCTGTACTCCAGTGGAACATTCGAGGATTCCAATCCCACAGACACGATCTGAGATATTCCAATCCCACAGACACGATCTGAGATATTCCAATCCCACAGACACGATCTGAGATATCTCCTCTCACAATAGGAACCTAAAGTAACATGCCTCCAAGAAACCTTCCTTACCCAACCACCAAAAAACTATTTCCAATTACCATTTCCATGATATTCTCCTCACTCCATTTCTGCTTCTATTTTAATTCATCGCAAAATGCCATACTTACCCGAAAGCATTACAACAACCTTTCCTTGTACTATTGTATGAGTCTTCCTACAATAATGGATTACCATAGTATATCATTCTACCTTTCTCCCTCCTATCCTAATGACTTCATTGCCTTTCAAGACCTCCTTTCCCAATTACCATCCCCCTTATAGTGACAGTTCCTCGTTGGACAAGTCGGTAGAGTTCTCAGCAAGCACTCTGCTAATTCTTTATCCCTCATAAAATCTATCAACTGCATCCATCCTGTAGTCCATGAAATTCAAGACTGGCTCTTTCTTATTTCAATCCGGAAAAACTAGTCTGCTTATGCTGGGCACCGAGCCATGTGGACGTCCTAGGCAACGAGCAAGTGGGCTCTTTGGCTCGTTGTGCGGCTTTGTCGGGATGCCCACATTTCCAAACCATCCCATATTCAGGTTACTTCCCATTCTTCCGTAACTACTTATTAAATCGCTCGCTGTCTTTCATAACAGACACCTCACACGTCTCAAACTGTCGGCCTAACCGCTCAACTCTCCTCGCTGCTGGGAGATGGGGAGCTGGTGATTGGTACGATACATGTATACGCTACCGGGGTCTAAGCGATGTCAGGCAGGGCAGCCGATCAAGACTATGGTCTACCCCAAAGCCAAGTCAGTCCTTCAAAGAAGGCATCGTGCTTACCCCATACATAAAAAATGGGGAAAAAGCACGTTAAAAGAAGAAGAAGAAGTTGTCTTTCTGGTCCAGTATCTCAAATGACAAGCTCCACACAGTTAAACCTACCATACTACCATAGTTCAACCCATGCCACAAGAATAGGCGATGGGTAACGGCTCTTGCCTGACTACGAACTGGCCATTCAAATCTCACACACTCCCACCTGATGAATGGATCCCCTCCAACCTTGTTGAATCCCTCTTTCCATATCCCATATAATCCTTTTCTGACCCCCAGGCACACAGTTGCACGCAACAGAGCCTTTACCAGCCTAACGTCTCTTCCCCGTCCACCTCGCTTCCAATGATATTCTCACTGAAACAGGACACTTCTCCACAGAATGTGTAATCTGCTTCCTTCAACAAATAAATATTCATCTACTATAAGCTACCGACCAATAACTCTGACCATACTGTATGTATAACCATTATAACAGCACCATATGGTTTCCAAGGCCTGGTGCTTGATTGATATTGATTCAATTCAATGGGATTTAAGCAAAGAGCCTAAGACGCAAGAACATGGAGTGAGCAAGAGAGAGAAATCATTTCACATTTAGTCCCATGAGGGGGAAATCTGGTGTAATGACATTACAACAATATGAATGACCATATCAAAAAGGAAATCTTTTAATCCCAATTATAATGTAATGTTCCATACCTAATTGACAGTTGTCAGGTTGATAATTCAATCTTCTAAAGATACTAATGTGCCAGGGACTAAACTACTGTACTACATGGGGAAGAAGGTCTTTGTAAGATTGAGTACATTTTCCTTAACATTTTCTGCCATAAAATGTTTGTGCAAACACTGTTCGAGCCCTGTCATTCACAATGACAAGAGTACATCTAGGTATGAAAGCAAAATTCAATCCTTTAGATCATACTACTGTATTTTACAGCAACCTCATAGAAAACATCCCAAGTTTCCTATATTATACGGCTGACACATTTAACAAACAAAATCACCGATTTAAAGTGCCCATTTGACAGAGTTAAACGGTCTACAGTGCACGTGTAGCTAATAACTTCCACTTTGAATGACCAACAAATGCAAGTGGCTTTGCTGATGCTGTCACGCAAATGTGTCAAGACACACTGAAACCCGAGAGACTCCAAGGTAAGTCCTCAATAAACCAGGAACCCCTGATATCAGCTGCCCACTGCCAGAGGTGGAACTCGGACTAGTCTATGCCTGAACTTGGATAAGTAGGCACATTTGTGCCGGACAACATACCACTCCTCACATACAATGGGGTAATTACAGTACCTTTTAGACACTGCCACAACAACAACAGATTATAGGAGAAAACTGTACAAAAATGCCCATAAAACTCTCGGCACTAAATATCAAGGAATGCTACAACTCTCAACTTACTGTAGAATTTATCAACCTATAATTTTTCTTAGTTCCACTTTCCACAAAAGTTGGAGGATGCTGTCCCCAAACTGTTTATATCCTTTTACTTGAGATGTAGAATCCTGCAGATATAACACTTTCCAAGCTTTTGACTTGCTTGTGTTCAGCTAGAGATCTATCTTATAAATTAACATACTGTACCTGATTATATAGTCTACCTATATCATTTCTACAATAATGTTGCGCCCAGGTTTCTTCTCCAGGGAAAGTGTTCACTCTGGAATAATTTCACTACATGGAAAGCCGGATTAAAACTATGTAACAGTCGTACTTCGCTTCATATACTTAACTTTAATTCCCTTCCTAGTTCTAAAATTTCCTCTTACTGTACACACTGCTTCCATAACCTTACCAGATGACTCTGGATCATGCAACTGAAACTAATCCAATGGTGAATGTCGTCGAATTCTCCTCCTCCTCCATACGACGTTAAACCCCTCTTCTTATGGGGTCATCTGCTTGAGTCTTCCTTCTCCGCTTAATTCTATCTTGGGCACTTGCGTGTTCTAAGACCAGCGGATTTGACGTCCCTTTTGCAATTCTCTGCCTACCTCTGCTTTTAATTCCTCACATGGTCATACCTTACTGTGGTGTCCTGACAAAAAAAAATCTTTGGTTAGCCTACAACATAATTTTGAAAACGAAAAAATTTTATATACTTATTTACAGATGCCCATTGTTCTATGACAAACCTGGGCAACTGAATCCAAAAACAAATACGTCAGGAATCAGAGACATGCAAGTTTTTTACCAAGTTCACATTTCTATATGAATAAACACACAAGAAACATTCATATAAACCAAAGGCTTTCATTGTATAAGAGGGCATGACATGACAAAATTCAGTCAGTTGCTCACATACCAAATAAATAAAAATGAGAGAAAATTGTGAATGGCAAATTAATTCCTATGACATTCTGATCCGATTATAATAGTAAATGTCCTTCATAAACTGAAGATGTTGAACATGACTAGTGATATTAGCAGCCTTCAAAGGACTTGACAATTAGCACTACCTTTGAAACCAAAGTCACCAACTTCTCTTGTACTGGCCTGCAACAATGGGAAAATCATGAATTCATTGCAACCCCCTTTCACAGATATATTAAAAACAAACTCAAATAGTTTCTCAAATGGCAAATTACTGACAATGCTATAAATCGCAATCATTCCAAATTCTCAAAATCTATTCTCTGACAGCCTCATACTTCTGACAACATTCATGTCTGCCACACACTAGGACGAAGACAGGGCCAATCCTCGTCTCATTCCTACATCTGACGAGGTGTAACCTACACAATCTTGGCACTGGATTACAAAAGCAAGCTGCTGTTACTGATTCAAACCTATTTTTATAAGAACCGGCTTCAATATGGTTACAGTTCAGTTTCATGTCAATCTGAGAGAAAGAGACTTGGTGATATAAAATTTATTCTCTTCTATTACAGTGAATGCCACCACTGTTTAGCAATAATGACTCGTGAAACAGATAGACCCAGTTCTTATCCTACAATGAAGCTTAGGGCCTAACCTCAGATATAGAATCTGATACTAAAGGTCATGCCAGTCTCAGTTTAAAAGCTATAAAAAATATTTAAGAAAATTAAAATTAGCTATTTGGTCTCACCCAGTATCAGAAAAATAATTATAGAACTGCCCATGAGTCACATGTCACAAACATTGTAGGACTAAAAGTGAATTCACACTGGCGTAATACATTGTACAGTATGAATTTGTTTCTTACATGTGTTTTATGACATTTTACTGCAATTTGATGCACCCTTACCTAATCAGTTACACAAGAAAAATGAGATATCATATCACTGTAGGTCCCGTTGCTAAGTAACCAATTGGTTCTTAGCCACGTAAAATAAGTCTAGTCCTTCGGGCCAGCCCTAGGAGAGCTGTTAATCAGCTCAGTGGTCTGGTAAAACTAAGGTAGGCTATACTTGACTTTTAACCCCATTAAGATCAAAATACTTAAACTTTTAACAATGCAGTGTTATAGGATAGTGAAACATTAACTACATAAATGCTGAGGACATTTATAAACCAACAGACACTAAGATTAAGAACAGCAGTATTTGTAAGTTGAAAATATAGCTCCACTACTGCACCTCATAGGCCTGTATGACCTCGTAAATAGTTTTTATCACTGGTAGGCTAATCCTACAAGCCAATTTTGCAGTCAGTATACGTATACACATATGCTAAACTGCCCCCCCCCCTCATGATTTTGTGCTTAGTATATGGCCTGACAGCAGTTTTCAACATATGTTAGAAACCTCACAGCCAGTACGGAAGGCTTACACAAAATCTGTTGTAAAACCCAAAACCTGATTTTGAAAAGCTTCCATCCACAGGCTAAATAACTATAATTTCTGTAAGCTTACAGCGCATGCAAATAAAAATTTAAAAGCAATTTCATTTGTTTGCATTCTAGTATTCCAAACCATTCAGAGGCCCTAGGCTACTTTCATTCTCCATCCAAAACCTTGCGGTGCCAACGTTTCTCTCAACTTTGTGTTTTACCTACATATGGGGAAAATATCTCTAATGACCAACATACATCATGAATTTTGCCACTTTTCACTCAATACTTAATTGTTGAAACGACAAAAAATAAAACTTGTAAGAATACCTTTCAAAAGATTGGCAATCCATTAACAACATGAACTGCAGGATACTGCCATACAATGTAAAATAACTAAGTGACATCTTGGTGATATAAACATTGAAGGCATTTTTTCATCAAATATGGCATCCCACAAATTATACTCACCTCACCCACCACTTAACACTTCCTTCTCAGCACTTGATTAACGTTGTACATACCTCAAATTGCATACCTACATAATGCTTGTTGCTTTTCCTCATGATTTAAGTAATCAGCATTGTAACACAACATTTTTTCTTAATATACAAGTGGAACTTTGAGTCATAGAATTCCTGTAAGTAAAACTGAATACTACTAGTCTACTGCGGCCTGGTTCCCAGCAGTCAGCGACCGTAATAATTACCTTATTTTCCTCATGTTTTTGTTTACGTTTATGCATTTTTTTAAAAATCAATTGCATTCCTTTGTTTGTGGAACAGAATGGAACATAGAATTTAGCCCAAAGGCAAGTGACTGGACCTATGAGGTCATTCAGCGCTGGAAGGGTTGAGAGTCGAAATGTTTGAAAGGCCTAACAGGAGGAAAACCTTTAACAGTTGAACCACAAATCAACTGTTAGGAGAGGGTTGAGGAAAGTCCGATGAAAGAAAGGGAATATGAACAGAGGTACAGTAAAAGGAATGAAAGGGGTTGCAGCTAAGGACTGAAAGGACACTGCAAAGAACCTTAAGCAATGCTTACAGTGCACCGCATGAGATGCACTGACGGCACTAACCCCTTGCAGCAATCCTTTGATTATGTGATGGGTAATTCTATATATTAGCTCCGCGCCTGCTTTTACCTTTTCAATTGGTTTTTTCTACACTTTTAGGGGTTCTGATACTGGCGGTGCATCTGTTTGTTGTTGGCCAAATGGAATGTCCCTTCGCCGTGTTTAGTACTGGCCCGGGGGGGCGGGGGGGTACCCATATGTTAACAAGTTATTGCACTTGCTGGACGGGGTATGAACCGTCCGAAACAGACGTAGCCTGTGAAGATCGCGTATGGAAACCCCTTGTTGGTTGGACTTCAGGGGTTAATTACAGGTTAATTACGCTCGAGCACCAAAAATTAAAGGTAAATTCATAATTAGCACACAAAAAACTGTAGAAAAAGTTAAGCTAGAAGGCAGTCGCCGACGCGGAGCTACTATATAGTGCTACCATGTGATGTTTAACTGCAACGGGCTGGTACTAAAAATGGTGGCCATTTGGCACATAAACTTAGCTTAGTCACCTTCCTGGGGTCGGGTAGTTGAACTGAAATAGCCTATTCATTATTAACCTGTAGAGAATTTGGACTAAATTACCAGAAAACGAAATAAAACAAACTTAATGAAATTGGAAGCCACTAGCAGATCCGGGGGGAGGGGGGGGGAGGAAGCACCTGGTATATGCCCCCATGAAAAATAATGATAAAATAATAATATTGAAGATTTGGATTGCCCAATAACAACAAATATAAAAATGGGAATAATTTTAAAAATCGATTAAAGAAATAATTATATATAATCATATATATACATAAGCATGTATAATGTGAAAATTCGTGAGCCCCCAATGAAATTTTTCTGGACCCTAGGACTCTACCCTAGGGTACAGGCCTAAGCTAGTTGCTAGATGGGTTAAGAGTAAGTATACCTTAGTTTTACCAGACCACTGAGCTGATTAACAGCTCTCCTGGGTTAAGAGTGCTATTATTACGTAAGGCTATTTTAACTCTTAAATAACACTTACACACCATCTTTAGAGACCTATGTTTACCATACCTGTTTCCTGGGGTTAAAATATCTCCAAAATCTTTGATACTTGACGGAGGGGGGGGGGGGGCTCTTAATGCCTTGCATGGGGAGCCAACTAGCCTACCCAAAGGCTCCACTCTGTTCCTACTTTAAATCACCGTAATTATTACTCACCTGGAATCAAATTGCGATCTTCCATTTTCTCTAATAAAAAAAGTATTAAATGCACAAAAATCAAAGGTCCACGACACTAATTCACCGGCTTCTCTTCCGGGGGCCATTTGTCAACATCCATGGATGATGGAGCCATTGTCAGTACATAGTTACCAATTGGGAATTTTTTTTATTGTTATTTTGTTAAAATCTTGTATGTATACTTTCTGAACGCGCATGCGGGCGCGCAGTGATTTAAATATGCTCATTAGGTTTCAATTCCGTGTGCTTTTACGCCTTTCCGTGCGATTAATTTTAATTTTAAAGGAGTTATAATGGTTTAGAGTGTGCCTGCTGGCAACTCCTTCAGGTGGTACTGACAATGTCTTTGTGAGTAGAGAATAAAAGTAATCAAAACTAAACATCGTTCAGTATGTCTTAACGAATAAATAAAAGCGGTAAAGAGGTTAATAAGTAAACAAACAAACATCTGGAATATAAATAACGTCCATATTATTCATCCAGCCATAACTATGACGTCATCCAGCCGCCGATCCGAGTGCAACCAGGACCAACGGTGGCCTAGGTACAACTTGGCGCTCATGGTCCAAATGTCCTATATGGCGTAGGGACAGGGATTCTTTTTTTTATTTATATGACTAGGTGCAAGTGCCCCGAAGATGTATTCATCAGAGTTGTGCCCTGAAGATAAGTTAATTACACGAAAATACTTGACACTATATCGCTTCTTTTCAAAGCTGTTCGTATGACGTCAGCTGATAAACGAATCACGGGCATTGAGATTTTTTTTAGTACAGATACGGACATATTTGCGCGTTTGTATGTCAAACAAAACGTAAAAATGATAATTAGTAAATAAATTAACTCAAATTATTCAATTGATGACACCATGCTTATTACTCATGAGTTAGAAATCTGGTTTCAAGTTCAAACAAATACATTGAATACTGAAAGGATGGGGAAACTATTTTGAATTTAGAGTCCTTCCAGAAGTGACAAAACTCAAACAAGGTCTCTCTCACTCTCTCTCAATAAAAGCATCACTGTAATTTCTATTTAACAGAAAATATGGATCTTCTGTTATGTATAAATTGTTACAGTGTCAGGCCCACTTCAGCAGATGCTAAAAATATTAATGGCATACATTTAATAACTGCGACGATAAGTTGACCTTATTACAAAATATCTTGTTTTATGTGTTAATGTTACCTAAAACTATAATCGTTAGCAGGTTTGAAATTACTGTGTAATTATAAGATGAAATTGCCTCACAATGACAAAATTCTGAAAAACAATGTTTCCAAACATCAGAATCATGAAGATGTTGCAACTGAACATCATGCAAATGGTTCCATGGTATGCTCACACACATTTCAAAATCTTACCTGAACAAAAGAAGTCTTTCAAGACTATAATGACGTTGCGTATGAACTAAAAAATTAAAAGGCTCTGTACTTACAGGGTATAAAGGCATACTTACTCACAGGTATTCATGTAAACTCCATCCAGTTAGTATGCAAATGGATGAATGATTCTTATCACTGGTATGATAAATACGACACGGAAATGACAGACGCAAAACATGAATGAATTTCTGAATGAGACGAATAATGGCTCCCTTGACCTCATTCACCACAAGTGAAACACTGCAACGGAACACTGTAGGAACCCACTTACCTCTGACAGCATCAGACACCACATAGGTAGCAAAAAGCCTTCAAACTGACAGGCTGCGAACACTTGCACCCCTCTCCCCCCCCCCCCAACCCATTACAAGAAATGAAAACAAGCTAAACAGTCAGCTTCCAGTTTCCTCAACAACACAAGGCATGTAGGCCTATTTCACAACAGCAGAGGATTCAAACGCCAAAACTGATGCCGTAAGTTTATGACATCACAATGAACACACACACTACTATAAAATGAAGCCAGGACCTCACCTCATGAAGGTAATTCACAACAGCAGAGGATTCAAACTCCAAAACTGATACCTCGAAAAGGAAGTTTATGATATCACAATGCCCACCCACTACTATAAAATGAAGCCAGGACCTCACCTCAAGAAGGTACAGTACCCACAGGCGAGGAAGGGTTTGCTACTCCAAACAGAGGTATATATATACTTCGATATTCCAAACTGACCAAATACAGAACTACAGGGACTCAGTGCAAACCAAAGGCAGCCGAGAAGAGAGACTGCATCATACAAGTGAAAATGGCTTGGCCTTCCCTTCACCCAGCACCTTTTAACAAGCAGTCTAAAAACATCAAAACAATGAGGGGTAAAAGTACATTTCGGTACACCTGCCTGACAATAGAAGACATATTTGTTAATGGCAGATACTATGATAATAGTCCAGATATTATCCTATTTCAAGAAATTAACGCAAAACACTCCAGTTTGGGTCAGCTGGCATCACGACTAGGCAGAAAGCCAAACGGCTGGGCTGTGTAGCCATTGCTTGTAAAAAACACCTCATTACCAAATCTCATCCACTGATATCTACTATATAATGCTTTTGTCATCATGCTACACTTATTCACTACAATTAACTTACAGGAGAATTAGAGTAGACCAAATACATTCAGAGTAGTCTCTGACACAATCTCCCAACACTAAGCACAGCAGACTAAAGTCAGTATAGGCAATTCAACAACGGAGTCTAACTGCACAACTGTGACCCAGAAAAGAATAGTAATTGCACAGTTTGTCAACAAGGGCTTATCAATGTTTAGGGCCACCCTTCAAAATATACATAACATTAATCATTTACCACTGTAATATTGATCTTGACAACAATACTGGTTAATACCATAATCACATGTGTTTCTGATTCAAGGATCCACCATTCTTAAAAGCAACGAACTCCAAAACTGATGCAAAGATTCTCAGTTAATAGAACAGATCAGAAAGTAGAATTATGCCAAAGGACAAGTGCCGGGGCATACGAGGTCATTCAGCTCTGAAAGGAACATCGAAAGTAAGGTTTGAAAGGGGCTATGAAACAACTCTTTTAGAGACGGTGGAAAGTCAGATGGAAGAACGGGAATATGAATGGAGTGACAGTAAAGGGAATGAAAGAGGTTGCAGCTAGGGGCTGAAGGGATACTATTAATGAAAAGAAATATACTGATGATTAAGTCCAATTCTACATTTACAACTTCACAACCAAGTTTTAATGAAATAGGTGGTTTGGATACAGTAAAACTAGGAGGCCCACAAGGGTACAACTGCAAACTATGGAAATTATCATTCAGACCTACAAATAATACTCATCAGCGCTGACCTTCTGAAAGAACGTTTGCAAGAGGAGAATAGAGGCTGATTTGAGTTTTGTCAATACCTACCATCTTGCAGAGTGCTCTTGAAGAGTGTACAGAGGCACACATGGTTGGTTTAGATTTTAGTACACCTTCTGACACAGTGAATCACAGAGCACTTATCTACAAGTTAAGATCATTGAGAACTGGTGGAAAAGTCTGTTCATACCTTCTAATTATTATCTATCTCTGAAGACAGGAATTGGGCAGATTCGCCGTTTCAAACTTGACTATTTTCAGTGCTGAATTTGATATTGTTTTCATAATCATCATTGCCTCCTGTGCTGTGTAACACAAAGTGCCTCAGTGACATTCTACCTTTCCTGTGGTTTATCTTGAAAAAAACCTAGATCCCCTCCAGCCTCATGTCTCTTCAGTTTCACCTGACTGAGTTTGGGTCTTTCAACTCATTCTGGTGCCCAGAGGAGCCCAGCCGACGCTATCATGTGCTGTTACCCCAGTAGATCTGTGTTCCTGTGAAGAATGTTCCCATTACTATTGATATTTATTTATAAACTTTTTAGGTTGGTATCTCTTGGGATGGATCAAGGCTGTAACCTGCTTCTTGGGCATCTAAACCCCGCTACCTGATTTCCTTAGGATTCCAGTTCTCTCATAATTATCCTTGCTGTGGCCAGCAGTACTCTCAGGGTATAGTTTGTCACAGTCTTCTTATTTCCATCTTTAGATCTTGGTACTTTTCTCTGCAACTGCCCTAAACCCTTATGTGTCACGGTATGGATACATCTATCAGGGGTACGTTCTGGGTTCTTTGTTTACCAGGATTTGGTTTTGTCTGGGCTTGTAACATATGGTCAGTCCTTACATCATGGCTTTACTGTGGTTAATTTTATAAAGTCCCAATCCTTTCCAGCCTACTTTATTATTTTAATTTTAGAGAACTTTTCTGGTATATGGTTGCACCACTTGTCTGGTAGGCTACGTTATTTACAGATATTCCAGGGCTGAGCATCTGTGATTGCATCATGTCTTCTCCTGGATCCAGTGTGAACCAAAGCTGGCCATTCAGTTATGATGTGGTTGAGGGTCTTCATATTGTTTGCATTTGTGGTACACGGGTAATACTGTACTGTCATCTGGCCATCCATTTTATTTTGTACATATCATGTTCGTAGTGCTCGGTCTTGCGCTGCTATGAACACGCCTTCAGTCTCCTTGCGTTCTCCCCTAGTCAGCCATTCCCAACGGCCTACTTCATCTACATCCCAAGTCTGCCTATGTTACTGGCCACACATCTCTTCCTTTTCCATTTCCTTCGACTTGTGATCCTTTCCTCATACTTGTCAGGTTCTTTGCCAACAGAGATGCATTTTCATTCCAAGCCGTCATCTGATGCTCACTTCCATTTCCTGGTGTTTGATACTGTCAGCCTCCAGGATTTTCAGAATCTATAACCAGTCTCTACTGTCCTGGATTTTCTCGCTTGGGAAACAGATTCCCTCACTCTGGACAGTCTTTCCTTTTACCATATTTACAGACTTACACATGTTAATGCCAAAAAACTCTGTTTTCATACCGTCAATAATGAACCAGGATGTGTTAACAGGGGAATCCAAGTTCTTAGCATGCCTTACAAGTATCTTGATGGCATCTATGAACATTTGGTCAGTAATGACTATTCTGTCTTCCAAGTTGGTATCTATTCTTGGTTATTCCTGAGGGATATTGTCACTGATATCATGGAGGCTATAAACAGCATCGGTGGCAGTAAAGCTCCTTGGAAGATTCCTTTTCTGGTGTTTACCTCCGCTGGTTCGGTACCTGGGTTGTTAGGGTTGTCACCAGTGTTGTGTCTTGTTGGAGAGTGAGGTCATTAAACTGCTTGCAGCACTGTGTATGTTAAGTACTCAGTCAGCCATGAGTGAGGGACCATATTGAAGGCCTTCTGTGATTAACTCCTTCCATACTTGGGTTTGTCTTCCTTTCCTTGCAAGTCCTCAACACCATCTTGTCCACTAGAAGGTGGCCTCTGGTCCCTCTGCCTTTCCTGTGGCATCCTTTCTGTTCCTCCAGGCAGCTGTGCAGCTCCTCACTTATGATTCCTGTCAGTAATTTCAATATGGCTGACAGGCTTGTGATGGGCCCAGAATTACTAATTGCATTGTCCTTACCTTGGTCTTTTTGTACTGGTGAAGTTCTGTGTATTGTCATCCTTTTTTCCCACACGTTCCTGTACCTCCTTTTTTTTAACATGCTTTTTTCCCCATTTTTTGTTATGGGGTAAGCACAATGCCTTCTTTTGAAGGACTTTGATTTGGCTTTGGGGTAGACCGTAGTCTCGATTGGCTGCCCTGCCTGACATCGCTTAGACCTCGGTAGCACAAGTACATGTATCATACCAGTCACCTGCTCCCTTTCTCCCAGCGGCGAGGAGACGTCGAGCGGTTAGGTCGACAGTTCGAGACACCACACATTCCCGTACCTGACGGGCAATTTTTCCCTACATTGACTTTATAAATTCTTCAGCCAATTTGTAGTTCCTCATTGGACGGGTGGGTATCGTTCTCAGCTAGCACTCTGCTGGTCCCGCGTTTGATTCTCCGACTGGCCAATGAAGAATTACAGGAATTTATTTCTGGTGATAGAAATTCATTTCTCGTTATAATGTCCCGTTGCTAGGTAACCAATCGGTTCTTAGCCACGTAAAACAAATCAAATCCTTTGGGCCAGCCCTAGGAGAGCTGTTCATCAGCTCAGTGGTCTGGTTAAACTAAGGTATACTTAACTTTTTTTCAGACAATGTCCCTAGACACATTCTGGTCTTTGGGCTTTCCAGCTAGGCCCGTTCCTCAGTCAAATGTTTACTTTCCTGGTCACTATGCTAATCTATGGTTGTTTAACTCTGCTTACTTTATAAGGGATACTGGGTTACTTCATTTGTTTTCCCAGAACCTCTTGGTTGGGTCTGCCTCTGGAATTGCATTCCACTCCTTTCACTATTATAGTTGTTCATATAGTTTCTTCTGGTTTGTGTTGAAGAGCTTGTTCTGTGAACATATATGCTTTGGATCTATCTACCAACCTTTGCACTGCTTCTGATGTGGTTTTCATTCATTGTTTGAAGTCTACTTTAATTTCCTTTATTCATTTTTTTCAGTCCGGCTGTAAGTCTCTGGGGTTTCTTTGTTTGACATTTTTCCATTTATGAGTTTTCCTTTATTCTTGGATTCGCTGCATTACTCTTTTTCCTTGTTTGTATATTCTTTCTCTGGCTTGTGCATGGGTTGTCCAATTTTTTACCTTAGCTCCCAATAATTCAGATATCATTATTACTGAATTACAAAACAAGCTTTCACATTATAAAACTCCCATAGGCCATATGAAAGTGAAATAGATAAACAGAATAAAAAACAAGCAACATATGTACCCATAAAGAACATTCAAATAAATTTAAGACAATTTCGTATGAAGGCCTCCAGTGGGTGGAAGATCCCTTTAAACTTCTGTTCAGTACACTTATGTTACAATCAGGTCAAGACAAGTGTTGTCCACTAATGTCACTGCTTCCAACCGCAAAATAATCATTTCCAGTCTGGAATTTAATATTAACAATCCCTATCCAATATTAACAAAGGCTGACGCTACAAATGATCTCTTGGAGTTTAGCCTAAATCCTCAGAAGATCAAGAGATCGGTTCTCATGAGCTCAAAGTCCCACAACTTCTGAACTGCACTGAATATAGAATTTAGGCCAGAGGCCAAGCACTGGGACCAATGAAGTCATTCAGCGCTGAAACGGAAATTGACAGTAAAAGGTCTGAAAGGTGTAACAGGAGGAAAACCTCAAAGCAGTTGCACCATAAAACAATTTTAGGAGAGGGTGGAAAGTAAGATGGAAGAAAGAGAATATGAAAGGAGGTACAGTAAAAGGAACGAAAGGGGTTGCAGCTTGGGGACGAAGGCACGCTGCAAAGAACCTTGAGTAACCATTCAGGCAGGCTGAGCGGCGGTTTTGCCATCGTCACGTCAAGGCTCTTCATGACGTCCCTTGTGTCAGTGGATTCTCCACTTTTCCCCCATTTGGCTGTCCACTTTATTCTCTATTTACCTTGAGTAACCTTTGCCTCTTTTAAGACTGAATCTTTGTGGTGGCCAACCCTGAGAAAGTAACATAAATTTGACTGGTAGAAGTGCCTACCTTGAAATTAGCATCCTCCTTACAGCTAGTGTCTCGATCAAATGAAACCATTCCTTTTAGTGCTAAATGAACCTATGGTGTCATCTTTAAATCTCAATGATACCTTGATATAGTTATAAAACAAAATATTAATAGTTATGATTCAAATAGCTTGTCTGTTCACAATGACCTAGCCAAAGAGGACATCAAACCTCTGCAAAGCTACATAGAGTGTCCCTATGGGGAAAAACAATTGAAAAAGTTAACTAAGAACAAAGTAGCAATAAAGATAAAGTGGATCCACTTTACCTTATGGTCTTCCTTAGCATCTGTGATCTATCAAAGCCTTGATAAAGCTGTAGTAAAGTTTTTAAAGAAAACCATGAATAATCAACGATCATCTAGACAAACAAGAAATGCTGAATAACCTCATCAGATTTTGTATAATCAAGGAAGATAAAATACTTGCAATATTTGGTAACACACTTTACTCTATGGTACAGGAGACCAGAGATACTGAGGTTTATTTGATGCTATCCTTCCCAAGCTATTACTTTCCTGTAACACTGTGTGACTGCTTTGACACAATCAGAACTAGAAAGACCCAAAAAATGTTTTTGCTGTCTGAATGAAATGGTTTAACTGGTTTAGGTCTACATCATCCCCCTGGGAAGGTATCATTACAATCCAGCAAGTGGCAATGGTTTTGTCGAGGGCTTTGTTTGTGTTGGTCGTCTGACAAGAGTTCTACTCTAAATCTATGACCAGCAAGTTGAATATCACATTCTAATAATCCCTCAGGAGTGGCCATTAGTTGATAGAGGTAAGGAAAAAATTCAGATAACTCAGATCTCAGGTGAGGGGAGGTCAAATTTGGTGGACCTCAGTCGATTGTAGATGCTGAGGAGGGCTGCATACTATGGTAGCACCTGTAAAATTTATAATACTATGTAAATGTGCTGTAGTTTAAAATAACCAAACAACAAAATGATAACGGGGTTTCTAGGTGGTATTTGCAGCTCTTCTTGAACTTGAGAGCACCATCACCTCTTGGAATACTTACTCTATTCAGTCAGTGTTCCCGTTCAAGATTCCAAAAGTAATTTAATGCTCATTCAACTTTGTACCATTGTATCACCCAAGCCAACCAGTCTGTTCCAACCACCAGGTCATACCTTAGTTGGATTTTGTTGTATGCACTGCCTACCTGCTTGTATCTACTGGCGCTCATACTGCGTGTGTGCCTGATACCATGTATTGGCTTCCTTATACACATAAGGCCAGGATATATATATATATATATATATATATATATATATATATATATATATATATATATATATATATATATATATATATATATATATATATATATATACAGTAAACCCCCCGTATTCGTGTTCTCATGATTCGCGGACTCACGCATTTGTGGATTTCTCTGTGGAATGTAGCTACCCATTATTCAAGGAAAATTCGCCCATTCGCAGTATTTTTCACTGAGAAATATTCACTAATTACTGTATTTTCATATCATTTTCATGACTAAATGCACTTTTTGTGATAAAACTATTAAAATACTCAGGTATAAGCATTTTTAGAGGGGTTTTCTTGTGTTTAAACTATCAAAATAAGCAGTTCTAAGTATTTTTTGAGGTGTTTTAAGTATTTGTGGATTTTAGCTATTTGCGGGCGGGGGGGTGCGGTATGCATCCCCCGCGAATATGGGGGGTTTAGTGTGAATATATATATATATATATATATATATATATATATATATATATATATATATATATATATATATATATATACACACACACACACCAGTACTTTACAAATCACAAAATCAATTAGATAAATTAGCACTTTTAAGTGTATTCACAAGGTTGTACCAACTCACAGATTAACAAGTTACAGCTATGCCAAATTTGTACTATGGGAACAGCTTTGGCTTTTTAGTTATTTTGTAACCTTTTTTTGCCAATGCAACAGTCCTGGTTAAAGTACCATAATCAGAGGTTAGGTTGTAGCACCCACAAGTTAGGATTAGGTTAGGAGGACTTGTTACAAAATCTGGGCAATAGGTTATACTGCACTGTGAAGACCAGGTTCAACACTTGCATAATACGTAACATTAGTACGGTTAATTTATAAGATCTGAAAGTTAGGTTAGGCTTGGTCAGACTACAACGTCAATCAAAGTACAGTACAATTGGGTTGGTGCCACAACAAGCCTATATGAGTTCAGTACGTTAATCACAGACAAGGGGATCACAAATATGAAGAATACTAACCTCTTTTTCCTGTCTTCACTCAATCCTTCCCAATTTTCTACCATTCCTTTTTTGTTTCTCTTTGACATCCAGCAATATTCCTCCTCTTCTACACACATCTGGGTGTCAGGCCTTAAAGCTACCGAAAGGTTAAGTCACATAGCTTCCAAAGTATTGTTATTGTAGCATTTATTGTATGTCACAATGGTCATGGGGGTATACACTGTTTCAGCTAATGTTTACAAAATCCTACACCTGGGCTTCCACACTCTTCTTCTTCTCTAAAAGGGCACAAAGAAAAGAGACAAACTAAGAAACAGTATTCTGAGGGACGACCACGATTTTTAGACACTCTAGCGGATGATAGTGATGGGCTTCTCTGAAAAGAAAGGCGAGCAGTTTCTCTTTCACTCATGAGCCAGATCTGTAGCGCATCTTTGAAGCGACGGCCGCCATTGCAGAGAATTTAGTTGTCGTTAAACACATCTTTGAAGCGACGGCCGCCATTGCAGAGAATTTAGTTTGTCGTTTCCACCCACCTTTTTCTTTGCATATTTAAGGCCAATGTAAATATTTGGCAGCCTCGACTTCTTTAAGCTGAGGTTGAGGCGGTTCAGTAAACAAGCATCGCGGATTTGCCTATACAATTTCAAGATGAATTTAACAGTCGATCCCTCTCGAATTTCCTTTTTCTATCAAAAGCAAAGTGTGGATAGTATCACAAATCATACCTTAGAAACAAAATATTGAAGTGGGATTTTGAAATGAAGAGGAGGAGGGGGGAGGAGAGGGAGGAGAGGGCTGGAGGAGAAATGAGATGAAGACGGAGAAAGGCAGGAAAATCAACCGATGGAAATGACCTACTTTTTGATATGAGCTTGAAGAAAAATAAAGGCTTGGAACGCATTTATTTCACTTCGTAGTGAAAGCAGAAATGATAAGAATAAAAAAAAATGAGTCAGTTGCATTGTTATGGGTTAAATCACTATGATACAATACATTCAGAACATTTATAGCACATTATAAAATTGCACGGAAATCTCATGTACACTTCAGCATCATTTCTTTTTGCTCTGACGTATACGCGGCGACATCTTCGCCGCCATGTTACTCATTATTATTTTACAAGCCTATCTTACACGTGATCTTCTCAAGTACTGAATAAGGTTGAAATATATATACCTCTATATATATATGTATATACTCTTAACAATAGACTTCTGTATTTTGGAAAAAATATCTATTTTTATCTTTATTATATAGAGAGTATCGCCGCTCGTGTCCTTCCTTGTGCACTGACATAACTTTGTATGACCATAAGGTGATACATAAATGTATATGTATATGGGTATACATTTATGTATTTATACGTTTTACTACTCGATCGGGGCATAACCTCTTAAAATAGACCATCTTTAGATTCATTCAGGCAGTAGGGGGATTCTCACAAGCTCATTAGTCTACTACAAGTCCAGAGACGCTTCTCAGCGTCTGCTGAGCACAATTTCCTCAACACAATAGGGACACAGCATCACAGCTGCACTCTGGGAAATGATTTTTAAGAGTACCGTGTGTGGCTGAACTAGTCGTAAAAAATGCATACACTTAGGATAAATGAACGACCCAGAAACGAGACAGATACCACGAGGACGAGACAATCCCCACACGCGCGGGAAAACCAACGGCTCGCGGCAGTGATCTTCTTGCACGAGCTCAATAGAATTTTGGCACACACATACACACGCTTGCATCAGTCTATGTCTAGACTTTGCCCTTCCATTGTCACTTTAGAACCCTCTGAGAGGGAGTTAGTTATTCCATACATTCCCTGAGGGGTAAAGAGAGAGAGAGAACTCCTTTTCCAAGGACTAGAGATGATGGCTGGCAGAGAGATTGAAAGAGCCGAGCATCACTCTGCTTCCTTTCGTTACAATGAACCGTCATCATTGCTCCCTTCCTCACTGCGGAAATCACTTTTCAATTCTAAACAACACTTCGTCAAGGCGAGTGATTTCTCCCAGAAACACCCAGCAGGTACTTCCTGCCTAGAGTAGTAGTAGTAGTAGTGTCCCAGTTTTCTGGAAACGCAAGAAAGAAGAAACAGCCCAGAACCACAGAACGTCTGACCAAACGCCACAAATAATTTGGTTCCCTGATCTGGCCAAAACAAGTCAGTCTGACATCAGACGTGACGAAAATGAAAGCCAACAAGCTGAATGCTGCAGTTCCTGGTTCCCAGTTACAGTTGTTCAAGTTGTCCATGTTGCTTTGGCGCCAAGAGCTTGGCTGGATGACAACACCTTCAGAGTACAGTCCTGTAACTGTGTCCTGCATCTGATGAACACTTCACCTCATCATTTTGCCCAGTTTCTTCCCGTGCCTGAATGACCTCCTTTCATTTTTTCTGTTTGCCGATGCACTCTTATGGTCATCTAATGACATGAATGAAATTAAAAAAAAAAAAGAACACGGAGTTGCGGACATTTGCATGACATGGAAGGGCAGTGCTCCTAGGGGGGAGCCAGTGTGGCTCAAAATGACAATAGTAACATCGAAAGTGTTAAAGGAATTAGTGGAAAAATATATAGCAAGACTTCACTTCTCTTCTTCCTCTTAACAATTACGGTTACTAACTTCCGCCATCATCTACGCTTTCCACAACACACACATACACACACACACGCACACACACACAGTTGGCGTGGGCTTTTGTTAAAAGGTATTATGCAAGAGATGGGACGAAGTTTATTTATCTATTCATTTACTTTTTTTGAGGTTGCTGGTCCTACTACGAGTGTTAAAAATAAAAATGTTACGTTGCGCCACTTGAAAGGTTTCTTCTTCTTCTTCTTCTTCTCTGGCAGCAGCCGCGGGCGGGGGAAAGAAGCGGCCCCCCCCCACCAGGCTCCTGTGAGTTTTTTGCATATTTCTTTTTTTCTTGAATGCCTTGATTTCCTCATTCTCTCATCTTCTGATAGCCTAACACCGTCCAGGCCTTGTCTGAGAGCAACAGAAGTCTTTAAAAAGTTGATCTGCATGGCAGATAATGGCAGAGCTATTCCGGCTTCGCTCCAGACCAAAGCCTGGACGCATCGCCAAACTTCAAGTGTCTCAGTCTCTCACGGATTTCATTCTCAACGAACATGTTTCCTGGCAAGAGAGATAAATCCTCTTTTGATTCAGAACAAGAAGACATGCCTGTGCAACAAATGTATCGTGTGTCATGAATCTCATGCTTTGTGAAGGCGAGTGTAATCAGTCGACAGAAATCCAAGAGCCAGCTAGGACGTCTGTGAGGAATTTTTTTTGCTGATTTTTTCTTCCTGCCACGTTAGTTGTGGTGGTTTTATTCAACAAGTTTAGTCTGATTCCTTTGCCTGCAAAAGTTTTTTTTTTTTGTGATGATGATTATATGCAACATCTCTTCATCCGGGAACTTAATTGGAGAATATTTATTTTTTCGACATCACTGGAAGATACCTTCAAGCACCAGATTTGATCACTCGCGGGACTTCCATTGGCCAGGGAAGACTGCACTGTACGCTTTTACATAAGCATTTTCACTTAACCCTGACAGGAAGGAAGTGCTGTCCACTTCAGTCCCATTCCAGGATTGTAGCAGTGCTGTGGGTTCTGGATTCCAGCATTTCTGTGTACTGACTGAAAGGGTGTTGTCTGAAAAAATGAAACCAACCCAACATGTCTTGTTACCCTATGGCCTCTTAAGGCTAATTTGATTCTAAATCACTGTTCATGACTTGACAGTGGATGGGCAGAGGAGGTCTCTGAAAAACAGAAAGTGACATTTAGGGGTGAAATGGTGGTTTCAAAATGCTCCTGATCAAAGCTACTGAAAGGTTTGCCTCTCACCTGTTCTACTGGAATTTTGAATGTAGATTTCTCCATAATTCCTTTAAAGTTTTTGTTTATTTGCTTTTACTGTTCACTAACATTCCAATTTTGGGCACCTGAATCCTCCACGAAGCAGGTGGTTAGGCCAAGGTGAATCTTCTCTGTGCTTCTTAGAATCTACAGCATAAAACTCCTCAGGCATAAAAGTGTCTTGAGCAAGTGACAAATATCCAGTCTACACGGATGTCAGATGGCAGCTCCCTACATTTCTGCAATTGTGTGAACTACGTAGGAATTCTCAGGCTTCTTTGTTTAATTCGAGTTGCATTCTATACTCTGAAACATTTAGCTGTGATAAGAAAGGTTATTCATATAAAGAGAGGTTATGATATGCTTTCTACTCAAAAAGTTAAAACTCCTAATCTACGGCTGGAGATCAGCGCTGACTTCAATTTATTATTCTTTAAGAGACAGTATACCAAATTTGAGACAATACGCGTCACACTGAACAAGTCTAAGTCAATTTCAGAACCGAGATAATCAGCGTACTGTTAGGTAATAAACACTGGGGTTTTGTAGTCTCTCTTTTCAGTTTGTCTGGGGGAGGGGAGAGGGCGCTCAGGTCGCGGTGGACTTGCACCGCGTGATTTCCAGAATCATTGGCCTGAGCCTCATATCCACTGGGATGAACATTACTATGAAGGGGGTGTGAGGTTGTACTCCTGGTAAAATGTCTGGAGTTATTGGGGATTTCATGTAACAGTATCTTTATTTTGACATTTACCACTCTACCTTGTATATCTGGGGTTACATTGAAGTGCCTACGGTACGTACTAATATGCAGGGTAGTAAAAGGTGTAGTTATCTGTACTGTTTCTCATTTCTCGGAAAGTGTCGTGATCCTGAGAAAGCATGCTGGAGGAGACATCTTCTTCTCGAAACTTCCCAACACTGACACACCTGAACCATAAAATTAAAGACGACAATGCTTCTCTTCAGTCCTGTTACTGTATATGAAAGTGGAACCGACACGAACTATGATACAGATTACGATATAGAAGAGTATCTTGACAATACTTTTGCTTGTTTTTTGGCCCCATAAAAATTACAAAAGTGGTAAGCTGGTTATTAAAAAGTTTGTGATAGGCCATACAGAAAGTTTTGATACATTTATATATATATTATTATATATCAATAAGTGTAGCACCTTGTTAAGGGCAAGAAAATGATATGGGAAATGACCTATGCTATTAGGTTGCACACATCAAAGAAATGCAAGAATCAAAAGATTTTATACACTTGACAAAATCACAAAAATGTACACAGACGTTAACAGATAATCATAGGAAAGGTGGCTATTGGATCCTGTCTGCATCTCAAAGTATAAAGACTGAATCAATTCCGGATGACTGAAAGCAACCTGACGTGGTGTACCTCGGCTCACTCGAGTCAGCTCAGTGGCTCACTTGAGTCAGCTCAGTGGCTCACTCGAGTCAGCTCAGTGGCTCACTCGAGTCAGCTCAGTGGCTCACTTGAGTCAGCTCAGTGGCTCACTCGAGTCAGCTCAGTGGCTCACTTGAATCAACTCAAGAGGCTCACTCGAATCAACTCAGTGGCTCACTTGAGTCAGCTCAATACTGGGCCACATGACGCCACCACCGAGTTACAGCTCTATACTTGTTGCCAAAGTCATCCCAAGATTAAAAATTATATGAATGATTACATTGAAAATAAGAGAAATCAGCTATTTCCAGTGACGGGTACCAATAAATAAGGGTCTGTTTACTCTTAGCTTAAGATTTGTGAATAGAGACGGTGAACAGGTTGACATCAGTTTTCCCAAGGGGATGTTACCATCATCATCACCAATGACAGCGTAACACCAGAATTTAGCAAAAATACTCAAGTCATTTCTCTGTTATCCTGAACAGGTTCACTTCTGAGGAACAACGTTATTCTTTTACTCTGCAGTTTGAACATGAAGACACCGACAGACCCTGCGTCACGCCAGCTTGCCACTGGCGCGAACGCTGAAGAAAGTCCAAAGCTAAGATGACCTATGTGGTTACAACAATCATTTTATATATATATATATATTTTTTCTCTCCGTTTCTCTCGCGGATCTCTCTTCTACTCATTGATTCATTTTCAATATATTCAGCGTGATCATCTCCCACCTGTATGTACGGGGACCTTCGCCGCCACCACCGTCCTCATCTCGAAAATGGCGAAGGAGGACAAAACTCCATTGATTTCTTCCCACCCACACCCACAGACGATTCATTAAAACGCATAGTATTATTATTATTATTATTAATTATTAATTATTATTATTATTAATTATTATTATTATTATTATTTGGTGACTGGGGAAACTAAGTTAACTTGGTGTTGCTTCATCGGATGTCGGAGATGTTGGCCTTGGAGCCAAAGATCCTAAGAAGCTCGTTTTCGTAATCCTCTATGTTCCTCTTCATCAGATCCATGCAGGGACCAAGCAAGCGCTCGAAGGCCTCCACGTCTAAGACTG
>JANJGK010000049.1:1434785-1464785 GCA_039081455.1 Macrobrachium rosenbergii
TCTTGTCATCTAAATTGTTAAATCTTCTCCCTAATGGAGCTAATTATTTCTGTCCATATTATTATTATTATTATTATTATTATTATTATTATTATTATTATAAATCCAGCCATATTTCATTATTGCTATGGTCACATAAATACTAATAATTACAGTAAAAACTTATAAAATTATCAGTATCTAATCATTCTTTACTGGTTAGGCTAAGTTAGACTAAGTTAGACTGGGTAAAGCCAAGTTACAGTAGGCTAACTTAGGCTTGGCTAGGCAGAACTAACATAGGCTCATAATAGCTAAGTTATTTTAGGCCAAACAAGGGTAGGCTAGGCTGAACTAAGTTAAGTAAAACAAAATAAATCTAAGTTAAGCAAAGAAATTCTCAGTTAACACTGGGCTAGGCTGAACTAAATTAAACCAAGAAATACTCGGTTAACACTGGGCTAGGCTGAACTAAATTAAACCAAGAAATACTCAGTTAACACTGGGCTAGGCTGAACTAAGTTAAACCAAGAAAAGTTCAGTTAACATTGAGCTAGGATGAACTAAGTTAAGCCAAGAAAAGTTCAGTTAAGACTGGGCTAGGCTGAACTAAGTTAAGCCAAGAAATGCTCAGTTAACACTGGGCTAGGCTGAACTAGGTTAAACCAAGAAAAGTTCAGTTAACATTGAGCTAGGTTGAAATAATTTAAGCCGAGAAAAGTTCAGTTAACTTTGGGCTAGGCTGAACTAAATTAAGCCAAGAGAAGTTCAGCATATCTAGGCCAAACAGCTAAATCTCAACCAGTCTGGATCTAGACAAATAAAAGTTATCATAAACAATCATAAACTAATAAACAAAAATACCAGATTTTTTGTTCATAATTCATCAAGAATTCCAAATAGATTATTCTATAAGTTTCACAAAAAACGACAAAAAAACTATAATTGAATCTGAATTCTTTTCTGTATTTCCATGAAAAAAAAAAAAACTCCTCTGCGAAAAAAATCTAAGTCATCTAAAGAAAGATCAAGACATTATTAAAAGATCCTCCAATTCATCCACGAAATTGTTTCCTATATTTTTTTTGTCGAAAAACACATCGTTAATTGAAAAGAAAATTTGGGGGTCACTAATTGGGAAAGTTGGGCCTCTGTTGCTCTATGGGCGAAATGAATTTCATCTGGCGGCCGAACTTTCCAGAAAACCTTCTTAGAAAAAACAAGTATATATATATATATATATATATATATATATATATATATATATATATATATATATATATATATATATATATATATATAAATATATATATATATATATATAAAGAGAAAGAAGTTGGTTTTAGTGGTCACATGAAATTCTTGGTTTTAATGGCCACATGACAGGTCTTGTTTGAATGGCCACATAAAATTCTTGATTTTAATTGCCACATAAAAGTCTTGGTTTTAATTGCCACATAAAGGTCTTGGTTTCAAGGGCCACATGAAATTCTTGGTTTTAATGGCCACATGACAGGTCTTCTTTGAATGGCCACATATAATTCTTGCTTTTAATGGCCACAAAAAGGTCTTGGTTTTAGTGCTCACATGAAATTCTTGGTTTTAATGACCACAGGAAAAGTCTTGTTCTAGTGGCCATATGTAAGTTCTTGTTTAAGTGGTCAAATGAAAGGTCTTGTTTTAGTGGGGTTTAGTGGCTGCATGACAAGTCTTGGTTTTAGTGGCCACATGGCAGGTCATAATTTTAGTGGCTAAAACAAGAAAGATCTTGGTTTTAGTGAAGTTTAAAATGAAGTCTGAAAATATTTCTGCGCAGCAAAAATTGAGAAGAAATGTGAGCAAAAATGAGGTCATGAGGATAAATGGAAACTATTGAAGGCCACTAAAACAAAATTAAAACGAGGGGCCATTAGTGAAGGCCACTAAAACTTCTTTAAAACGAGGTGCCATTAGTGAAGGCCACCACAACAAAATTAAAACGAGGTGCCGTTAATGAAGGCCACTTAAACTTCATTAAAACGAGGGGCCACTAGTGAAGGCCACTAAAACAAAACTTCATTCAAACGAGGTGCCAATAATGAAGGTCACTAAAACTTCATTAAAACGAGGTGCCATTAATGAAGACCACTAAAACTTCATTAAAACGAGGTGCCATTAATGACGACCACTACAACAAAATAAAATTGAAACGAGGGGCCATTAACGAAGGGCACTAAAACTTCATTACAACGAGGTGCCATTAATGAAGGCCGCTGCAACAAAATTAAAACGAAGGTACCATTAACGAAGGCCACTACAACTTCATTAAAACGAGGTGCCGTTAAGAAGGCCACTAAAACTTCATTAAAACGAGGTGCCACTAGTGGCCACCGAACGAAGGGCCACCACCGTGCACCAAACGAGGAACCAGTGTCTCACATTTCCTAAAAGAAAAAAAAAAAAAAAAGAGGAAGCTAGCATCATCCACGCGCTTTCCTGCCTCATGGCCGGAAAAATATTCGCGGCCTGATACTTCCTTATACTTTCGGGGGGTATCCGCGCCTCAGAGGAGCATAATTCTTGCGGCCGCGTCCCCCGGGGGACTCAGCGGAGGCTCCTCCTGGCTCATTTGAGCCTTCCTGCGGCTCCTACAGGAACCTGTTCCCCAAAAACCGAAAAAGGGGTAAGGTGGTATGAACGATCGTCATACTTTTGCAAGTTTTTTGTTTTTTTTTATTCTGGGAGTGACTATTATGGATTCTTGGAGGGTATATAGAGTATACGACACTTTATTCATGCATATGTATGAAGTAATTCGTCTATACATGTATGTATGTACGCTTGTATGTATGTAATGTATGTATGCACGTTTCCTGGCTTGATAAATAATTCTTGAACTTCACCAGAAGGCGAAAAAGATTTAAATTATTTTGAAGTGTTTCTCTCTCTCTCTCTCTCTAATAACTTTATTCTTTATCCCTCTCTCTCTCTAATAATTTTCTTCTTTATCCCCCCCCCTCTCTCTCTCTCTCTCTAATAATTTTCTTTTTTATGTCTGCCTCTCTCTCTCTCTCTCTCTAATAATCTTCTTTTTTATCTCTCTCTTTCTCTCTCTCTAATAATTTTCTTTTTTATCTCTCTCTCTCTCTCTCTCTCTCTCTCTCTCTCTCTCTCTCTTTGAGAGTGCTAAAGCTGTCGTGCTCACCACTAACACCAAACAGAGAGAGAGAGAGAGAGAGAGAGAGAGAGAGAGAGAGAGAGAGAGAGAAGCTGATTCCAGAGAGAGTGAAAGCTATAGAGTTCTTCTGAGAGAGAGAGAGAGAGAGAGAGAGAGAGAGAGAGAGAGAGAGAGAGAGAGAGAGAGAGAGAGAGAGCCCTGTTACTCGAGGACACCAGAAAAATGAAAAATTATGAAAAAAAATATGTATAAAAGGCAAAAGATATTAATAATATTTGCGGATGGTGGGGGTCGCCATTCAACCATCTTGAAAGAATCACATCTCACTCAGAGAGTTGAAGAAATAACCTGACCTCTTATTAATCAGCCTTCATTTCCTTTCTACATTTCCAACAGATTTTAAAACAATTAAACAGGAGCTTTCGACCTTCACTAAGGTCCTCTTTTCAATAACAGCTATTGAAATGGAACTGTCAGTCTGGGTTGGGGGTCTTCCTTGTGTATTATTATTTCTTGGAGGCGAATTCTTGTTCTTGTAGAAGTAACTGAGTTGTTTGGTGGCCGAAAGGATAACTTCTTCTAAAATTTCTAATTGAAAATTGGCTGTCAGGCTGTCTGTGAAAATGCCTTCAGAGGTGGAGGGTTGTTTCCTGTGAAAATGCCTTCAGAGGTGAAGGCTTGTTTCCTGTGAAAATGTATTCAGAGGGAAAGTTCTTGTTTCCTGTGAAAATGTCTTCAGAGGGGAAGTTCTTGTTTCCTGTGAAAATGCCTTCAGAGGGGAAGTTCTTGCTTCCTGTGAAAATGCCTTCAGAGGGGAAGTTCTTGCTTCCTGTGAAAATGCCTTCAGAGGGGAAGTTCTTGCTTCCTGTGAAAATGCCTTCAGAGGGGAAGTTCTTGCTTCCTGTGAAAATGCCTTCAGAGATGAAGGCGTGTTTCCTGTGTAAATGCCTTCAGAGGGGAAGTTCTTGCTTCCTGTGAAAATGCCTTCAGAGGGGAAGTTCTTGCTTCCTGTGAAAATGCCTTCAGAGGGGAAGTTCTTGCTTCCTGTGAAAATTTCTTCAGAGGGGAAGTTCTTGTTTCCTGTGAAAATGTCTTCAGAGGGGAAGGCTTGCTTCCTGTGAAAATGTCTTCAAAGGGGAAGTTCTTGCTTTCTGTGAAAATGTCTTCAGAGGTAAAGGCCTTGTTTCCTGTGAAAATCTCTTATGAGATGAAGGCCTTGTTTCCTTGGAAAGTATCCAAAAGTGAGTTGAGTGCCCCCTCTACTAATCTTGCAATGATTCTTGCGAGAATCATTACAAGACCTTACTCAGAATCTGAAAGGAGTGACAAGGTATGTCCTATTTGACAGGAGAGGGAACACACCACACATCACACATGCCACTTGTATTCCAGCTATGACACCTACCCACCTCCCTAAAAAAAAAAACAGTCAGTGACTACTACGCAGGCACTCCGAAATCACAAGGCTCAAATTCGCCCACGAGTGAAAAGGAACGGGTGACTGAACATTCCCCAGAATTGTAATCCACAGACGAAGAGGCACTCTGATCATAAGAGAAGGTTTTCACGGTATAGCATTTCGGGGATAATTACCCCAAGTGCCAGCAGGTACTTCCAGGCAATTATCCCGAGAGATGTAATTGGCCAATGAGGAGAGGAGAGAAAGAGAGACAGGGAGAGAGAGGAGTGGTTAAGGAAGGGGTTGGCCGTAGTACATAATGGCTTAACTAAATATGAGGGCAGTAACGCGTAATTACAAAGTGGTGTGGGGATCTCAAGAGCCATTAGGGGCGATTGGCCAGAAGGGGGTCATCTTATATCTCCTCCACCACGACAGCTGGAGTGTCTGTGTGGACAAGACATTCGTGTGAATCAAAAGGTATGCTAAGAAGGGGACCTGAGTTCTTCTTCCTAAAAGGCGTCCAAGAAAGGATGGCTTGAGTTTTTCTTCCTAAAAGGCGTCCAAGAAAGGAAGATTTGAGTTTTTCTTCCTCAAAGACGTCCATGAAAGGATGATTTATGATTTTTTCCCTATGGAACGTTCAAGAAAGGATGGTTGAGTTCTTCTTCCTAACGGACGTCCAAGAAAGGATGACTTGAGTTCTTCTTCCAAAGGACATTCAAGAAAGGATGATTTGAGTTCTTCCTAAAGGACGTCCAAGTAAGGATGACTATGATTTCTTCTTCCTAAGAACATCCGAAAAAGGATGATTTGAGTTCTTCTTCCTAAAGAACATTCAAGAAAGGATGATTTGAGTTCTTCTTCCTAAAGGACGTCCAAGAAAGGATGACTTGATGTCTTCTTATTAAAGAACATTCAAGAAAGGATGATCTGAGTTCTTCTTCCTAAAGGACGCCCAAGTGAGGATGACTTGAGTATTTCTTCCTAAAAAACATCCAAGAAAGGATGGTTTGAGTTGTTCTTCCTAAAAGACATAAACGAGAGGATGATCTGAGTTCTTCTTCCTAAGGACATCCGAGAAAGGATGATTCTTCTTCCAAAGGGCATCCAAGATAGGATGATTTGAGTTCTTCTTCCTAAAGAACGTCCAAGAAAGGCTGATTTGAGTTCTTCCTCCTAAAGAAACGTCTAAGGAAGGATGACGATGTCTTCTTATTAAAGAACATTCAAGAAAGGATGATCTGAGTTCTTCTTCCTTAAGGACGCCAAAGTAAGGATGATTTGAGTTCTCCTTCCTAAAAGACATACAAGAAAGGATGATTTGAGTTCTTCTTCCTAAGGACATCCAAGAAAGGATGATCTGAGTTCTTCCAAAGGACATCCAAGAAAGGATGATCTGAATTCTTCCTAAGGACATCCAAGAAAGGATGATTTGATTTATTCTTCCTAAAGGACCTCAAATAAAGGCTGATTTGAGTTCTTCTTCCTAGAGGACGTCCAAGAAAGGATGACCCAAGCATTTCACCCTAAAGAAACATCCAAGAAAGGATGATTTGTATCTCTCATCCTAAAAGATGGCCAAGAAAGGATGACTCGAGCTCTTCTGATCAAAAGGCGTCCAAGAAGCCATGCCTTGAATTTTCCCCCACATCCACAAACACACTTCTCATGCAAAGGCATTAAAAAGCATTCATGGTCATCATCTCTTTTGCAAGCTGAAGGCAATTGCAATCTCCACTCATCTCAACCCTCCGCCCCCCCCCAAAATAAACAAGGAAAAAATAAACAAGAAACCAAACAATAATGCCAACAAAGGGGTTGTGAGAATGTCGTTTTCATAATCATATTCCTTCTGGGCAGCAACAACAGCAGGAGAACAGCAGGAGGAGAACAGCAGGAGGAGGAGAACAGCAGCCCAAAGCAAAGGCGAGGGAAGATCGAGTGCTAAAGAAGTCTCCAAAAAAAAAAAAAAGAGGGGAAGACAGTCGGAAAAGTGCAGAGCAACACCAACAACAAGGTTGTTTACCCGACTCTAGTCGATGTTTACACAGGCCCCAAACGGAGAGTAACGAATGCAAGGACTTTCTCTTTCTCTCTCTCTCTCTTTCTCTCTCTGAATTGCACACAGAGGATATGAACACTGAGGTAGGAAGGGGGGAGGGGGGCTCAGAAAAGGCCAACATTATTAGCTGGAAGGGCAGCGAAACAACTTCCGAAGATTAGATTATGATTTCCTAGACTCATTGTTGTTTAGGTTGCGGTTTTCTAGACTCATTGTTGTTTAGATTGCGGTTTTCTAGACTCATTGTTGTTTAGATTGCGGTTTTCTAGACTTTGTTGTTTAGTTTACGATTTTCTACACTCTATTATTGTTTAGTTTATGATTTCCTAGACTCATTGTTGTTTAGTTTACGATTTCGCAGACTCATTGTTGTTTAGTTTACGATTTTCTACACTTATTGTTGTTTAGGGTACGATTTTCTAGACTCTTTGCTGTTTAGTTTACGATTTTCTAGACTCATTATTGTTTAGTTTACGATTTCCTAGACTCATTATTGTTTAGGTTACGATTTCCTAGACTCATTGTTGTTTAGTTTACGATTTCCTAGACTCAACATTGTTTAGCTTACGATTTCCTAGACTCATCATTGTTTAAGCTTACGATTTCCTAGACTCATCATTGTTTAGTTTACGATTTCCTAGACTCATCATTGTTTAGTTTACGATTTCCTAGACTCATCATTGTTTAGTTTACGATTTTCTAGACTCATCATTGTTTAGTTTACGATTTCCTAGACCCATCATTGTTTAGTTTACGATTTCCTAGACTCATCATTGTTTAAGCTTACGATTTCCTAGACTCATCATTGTTTAGTTTACGATTTCCTAGACTCATCATTGTTTAAGCTTACGATTTCCTAGACTCATCATTGTTTAGCTTACGATTTCCTAGACTCACTGTCGTTTAGATGGAAGGAAAGGAGTGGGAACGGAGGCCAAGTAAAAGTCTGATGAGTTTGGTGTTGAGAATCACTTACTGAAGTTCCTTTGAGCGCTGGTTTGGATTCTAAGTGTTCCTATTGATGGATTTTTCAAGTGTTTCTGCTATTTTCTGAGGTCATCCATTGACCTTACATTGGGCAAAGTTTTTTCTACGTATACTAACGCATATATACACATATATACATATGTATACACACATATGAACCTCTGACTCCGTCAAAAGAAGCGAAGATACGAAAAGAATTAAAAATAAATAAATAAATAAATAAAAACAAAATACCGGAAGTTCCCCGATTGCAAAGCTAGGCTAAAAAGAATGAAGTAGATAGGAGAAGGATTTAATAAAGGAATAAACAGGAGGAGGAGGAGGAGGAGGAGGAGGAGGAGGAGGAGGAGGAGGAGGAGGAGGAGGAGGAGGAGGTTAGGGACTTGCTAAAGATAAAATGATGTTCCTGATATTGATTCATCTCGGCGTCTCCCTCCCTCCTGCCAACTAACTCAACCCCTACCCGCCTAACCCCCTCCCCCTCCCATACATCCCATTTACTCCTTCTTCCCTCCTCCCCCAATTTCCCTCCCTCCCACTCCTCCCCACCCTCCCACTTCTCTCCTCAAAGACCCTCCATTCCCTGTTTCGCTCACTTTTTCTTACCATAGCAACGGGAAAATAACCCCTTTTTTGGGGCTATTATTATTATTATTATTATTATTATTATTATTATTATTATTATTATTATTATTACTCTGTAAAGGATAGAAAAAATCTTTACCGAAAAGAACTAAAAGACAAGATGGTTTTATTGCAAACCTCCGCCAAGGCTGGTCATTCTACACGCCCTCCCACAAGTCCCTTCTCCTAAAACGTTACATTCCTATCTCTCCCAAATTCAGACAGACAGACACGCGAACTGAACAAAAAATATTAATTTAAAAGAAGTTGTATTTCAAACATATTACCGATTTCATTTGCTTATATCTCACAGTTATCGCACTGAGAGAGAGAGAGAGAGAGAGAGAGAGAGAGAGAGAGAGAGAGAAATGTACCAATCTCACTCTATACAAAATTTGGCACAGTTATAGATTAACAGCTGGCCACCTCTCTCTCTCTCTCTCTCTACAGAAGAAGAAGAAGAAGAAGAAGAAGAAGAAGAAGAAGAAGAAGAAGAAGAAGAAGAAGAAGAATGAGCGGCTAACACTTAAAGACCGGTTTCTCTCTCTCTGAGTCTGTTGTGTTTTCCGGGAATCTTTCACAGGCGAACAGCCGGTTTCAGGCGTCAAAAACAGCCGGTTCCGGGAGTAAATAGCCGGCTGCGGCCGCCAAAAGTGACTCTGATGACCCTCTCTCTCTCTCTCTCTCTCTCTCTCTCTCTCTCTCTCTCTCTCTCTCTCCTGTTTTTGGCGAGTTTTTCTCTCTCGCAAACGGGATGAGAAATGGCCAGGGACGAAGAGAAAGTGGAATTTTGAGGTTTGGGGGAAGGGGAGGGGCGGTGCCCCCTTCCTGCCCCCTCCCACTCCACCTACCGTTATTCCCCTCTTCCCCCTCCCCACTATACCCCACCCAGTGGGCATCGGTAGCCCCCGGGGGTAAGTAAGGGTACAGGAAGAGAGATATCAAACGATGAATTTGATGAATGGTTTTACGCCTCGGGCGAGGTGATTAGGATTACCTCTCAGGGTATCTGATCCTATTGCAAGTATGTCTGATCCTGCTGCGAACATTCCTGGTCTATGTGAAATTGTCTGAGCATAATGAGTGTACTGGAATGATGGCTGATCCTATTGAATGTATGTCTGATCCTACTAAATGTATGTCTGATCCTGCTGAGCATATGTCTGATCGTATTGAGATCATGTCTGACCCTATTGAATTTATGAGTGATCCTACTGAATGTATGCATGATCCTATTTGAGCATATGTCTGATCCGACTGCGTGCATGTCTGATCCTATTGAATGTATGTCTGATCCTGCTTAGTGCATGTCTGATCCTATTGAATGTATGTCTGCTCATACTGAACGCATGTCTGATCCCATTAAATGTATCTGGTCCTATTGAGAACATGTCTGATCCCACTGAGAGGATATCTGATCCTGTTGAATGTACGTCTGATCCCACTGAGCGCATGTCTAATCCTACTGAGCGTATGTCTGATCCTATTGAACGTATGGCTGATCCTGCTGAAGGTCTCAGAGCATAATGAGTGTACAGGAATGAAGTGTGATCCTATTGAGCACATGTCTGAATGTATGTCTGATCCTTCTGAACCTATGTCTCATCCTACTCACGTCGAGTTGGATCCTAGTCAGGCCAAGAACAGAACGACTGAACTAAATACTTTTAATTTCAGAACTGGAAATAATCACAAAGAATTCTCCTAAAAAAATATTATTAAATAATATTTTCCGATAAAACACTGACACAGAGAGAGAAGACCTTAATTAAAAAAAAATAATCATTCGTCTAATTTTCCAGGAATTTACTCGAAACAAGGAATAAGGTCGTAATTATCCAAGTGGCTGAGTCGACGCCGAATCGTGTGATCCTAAATGACACCTCATTGTGTCCAAGTCTCGACACATGATAAAGAGATGTTTAGCCTGGTCCCATACTGCTAAGAATATGTATATGTATGGGTGTATGTATGTGTATGTGTATATGTATGTATATAGAGTGGAGGAGGGGGAGGGGGAAGGTGAAAGGGGAAGAACAAGTAAGAAGGAAGAATAACAGACGTAACGGAGACGAAGAAACGAATCGGAACAAACCAAAATAAAATAAAAACAAAAACATAAATAAAAAAATAACGATGGATAAACAAATCAACAAACAAGAAGGATGAGGTCATCAGGTCCCCCCGCACATGTGACCTCTCTCACCCCTCCCCACCCCCCACAAAGTCCCCCTAATCCTAATCCTGGTCCTGATCCTAATCCTAATCCTACGACTCCAGTCCTCTTTGCCATTCCGCTCTCATCTTTCGGGCGTCTTAGATTGGAGGTCCTCCTTCCTTCCCCCCCGCCCCCGCCTTCAATATTCCCTGTCATGGGGACAGTGACCAGGGATCTCTCTCTCTCTCTCTCTCTCTCTCTCTCTCTCTCTCTCCGTACCTGGTCCTGTAATGAGATTGCCAAGGGCCAAGCATGACGAGTTTTTTGGAATAAGTCGTTGATTGACAGATGGCTCTCTCTCTCTCTCCATCTCTCTCTCTTAATTACAAACTCAAAAAAGGGGCATTGTTTGAGAGGGTATAGGCCTTGCAACCTCACTTTCCAACGATTGGGAATTTGCAACAGCCACTTGGAGTCTCTCTCTCTCTCTCTCTCTCTCTCTCTCTCTCTCTCTCTCTCTCTCTCTCTCTCTCTCTCTCACTTTTAATTACAAAAAAAGAGATAATTTCCTTATATATATATATATATATATATATATATATATATATATATATATAATATATATATATATAATTATCTCAGGGGTGCAGGGCTCGCAACCTCATTTCTCAACGATTACGGAACCTGAAAAAACCCGCAGGAGTCTGATCTGAAGTCAACTGACCCGCCCCTTGAACGAAAGAAGGTTATACAGGCTACGGAACACGGAGGGAGGCAGAGAGTTTCGAAGCCTGGTCAGAGAGGAAAAGAGTGATCGAAATAATTTACATATATATATATATATATATATATATAATATATATATATATATATATAATATATATATATATATATATATATATATATATATATATATATATATATATATATATGATCCTGTTAAACATACACATACACATACACATACACACACACACACAAACACACACCTTAGCTCTAATCAGAGGGCAGCCTCCCAAAGGAATCATCACTCATTTGCATACAGAGGGGATAATCAGGTGAGGTGGGCCATTTTTCGCCCCCTCGCCCAAATCTTCACGTGGGGGATTCTCCGCGTGTCTCGCATTGCATAATATTGCATAATTTCGGGAATTATTAGGATGACCGTGATTATTCTCGTGGTAATTACAGCTAATTACGTTCTCAAAACCGTAGGCGAATTCTTGAGTGTGGTTGTGGGCTGAGAGATTCATTCTAAGGTGACAAACGATTTTGTTTTAATATTTTATTATTCCGTTAATATCTAATCAAACTGTAACCTTTGGAGAGGGATATATATATATATATATATATATATATATATATATATATATATATATATATATACATATATATATGTATGTATATATATACATATATATATATATATATATATATATATATATATATATATATATATATATATATAGCCTATATATATATACAGGGAACAGTAGCAGGACCAAACAGGGCGAAGTACTACAACTTAATCCGAGGCTTTTCGCATTCAGCTGAATGCATCCTCAGGTTCTGTACAATAAATGAATAACGACCGATGAAAATTATAAGAATTTGCTAGCTGTCTAAAGAATCGTTTATACACTAATCAAAATGAAAACCAAAAACTTCACACATACGTAAAAGTACACTCAAGACTGACAAAATTACACGAGAAATTAAAAGCAAGTATGTTGATTAAAAGTTCAGAGAAAAATAAAAAAAAAAGATACAAAAAAATTTACAAAGTTATTAAGAAAGGTACAAGGAACAAGCAGTTAAATAAGCAGTCTCTTCATCAAACAACTGACAGCTGTATATATAATATAATATAATATAATATATAATATTATATATATATATATCCAAAAGTTACAGTTTGATTAGATATTAACGGAATAATAAAATACTAAAACAAAATCGTCTGTCGCTTTCGAACGAATCTCTCAGCCCACAACCACACTTAAGAATTCACCTACGGTTTTGAGAACGTAATTAGCTGTAATTATCACGAGAATAATTACGGTCGTCCTAATAATTCCCGAAATTATACAATTATGCAATGCGAGACGAACGGAGAATCCTCCACGTGAAGATTTGGGCGAGGGGGGGAAAAAAATGGCCCACCTCACCTGATTATCCCCTCTGTATGCAAATGAGGGATGATTCCTTTGGGAGGCTGCCCTCTGATTAGAGATAAGGTGTTTGTGTGTTTCTCTGTGCATGTTTAAGTTTGTTTTAGCTTTCTGTAAAAGAACACTATTATGCCAGTTTTGTCTGTCCGTCCTCAGATCTTAAAAACTCCTGAGGCTAGAGGGCTGCAAATTGGTATGTTGATCATCCACCCTCCAACCATCAAACATACCAAATTGCAGCCCTCTAGCCTCAACAGTTTTAATTTTATTTAATGTTAAAGGTACCCATGATCGTGCTTCTGGCAACGATATAGGGTAGGCCACCACCGGGCCGTGGTTAAAATTTCACGGGCCGCGGCTCATACAGCATTACACCGAGACCACCGAAAGATAGATCTGTTGTGTGTGTTTATGAATGTGTTCGAGTGTGTGCATGTTTCTACATATGAGTGAGTGTCTGTTTCTAAGTATGTGTGTGTGTTTGTGTGTGTCTGCCTGTTTGTTTGTTTGTTTATTTCATGTATGTTTGAGTTTGTGTGTCTGTATGTGTGTGTTACTATATATGTTTGACTGTGTTTGTGCGTGTATCCGTTTGTGTGGGGTTTTCTATGTACGTTTGAATGTATCTGTTTCTGTGTGTGTTTCTATGTATGTTTGAGTGTGTGACTGTTTGTGTGTGTGTTCCTCCTCCTCCTCCTCCTCCTCCTCCTCCTAGCCTTCCCTGTCACCGAACTCTTTCGGAGTCTAATTACTATCTGATAACATTTGCTTTCAAGATAGTGTTGTCGTATTGGTGTCATTTTCTGATAAAACAACAATGGGCTGGAATGAGAGAGAGAGAGAGAGAGAGAGAGAGAGAGAGAGAGAGAGAGAGAGAGAGAGAGAGAGAGAGAGAGAGAGAATTTGTATCACTTACTGATGTGAGAAAATGTTAAATGTCATTTGATGTAGATTTATGTAATTTCAGTTCCTAAATCATTTATAAGACAAAACCAGAATGAACTTAACAGAGTATTACACATGTAATTAAGAAGACAATCTTCAAATGCATTTTGGCAAAAGAATAAATACCTCACGACCTTGCCCTTTCACCTTCCGTGCAACCTTGACATCCAATTTCATAATTTTCCATTCAGCTCGCAAGCAGCCATATGATGGTATATACTAACAAAGCCAGAATTTGGTGACGTTGATTCCCATGAGACGTTTGAAAAAAAAATGGTTTTGTTTTGCACCTTATTTGATGACCCAGACGTGACCTTGAACTCAAATTTCCTGAATTATTTAATGGTCGTTGTAACAATTAATTTCCTGCTGGCACAGAACTGTCAACCAGACCAAGAGATTCATTTCCCACTGACATATTGCTGGTTTGTCCTGAAGATTTTGTCCAATATAAAACTTTCACCAAAATTCTATTCTATCCAGTAACCTCCACCTCTTCTTCTTCTTCTTCTTCTTCTTCTTCTTCTTCTTCTTCTTCTCTTTGTCTTTGATTTCATGTGTTGATAATTAACAAGTTCCTCTACTCATTAGTGAAAATGTCTTTAATCCCTTAAACAGTTCTTCCCGTTCTTCATCACATTATATCAACTAATCCTTCTCTGCCAACTTCTCTCCTTGAGAATGTCCTTAATTTTGTTTATGTCAGACTCATGAAAGCTTCAAAGGTCGTTCCTCATTTCACCACCACTAAAAATTTCCAAGACACATCAAATGTGTCAGTTTTTCAGTCATCTAATGCAGATTTCACAAGCGTCGTTACATCTGGAATAGATACTGGCTTCCAGCATCCCATTGTCTCAAGGTCCTCAGGGTCAATATCAGTGACTCTTCACATGGAGTCAAACACCAAGAAACTACTGTGGGAATGAGGTTGTGCTGGCAGATTGAAAAACACAACTTGGACACTTTCACCGTCATGTAAATTTGACTCAAGATGGCCAGGTGTGAATTGGCTGTTGTCAATATGCCTTTGATTCAACCCTTCCTCCATCAAGTGGTTCTTTGCATCTGTTGAAAAACAAGATGGAACTCAAGTAGACAATTCAGGCAGACATGGGTATTGTTTCTATTTGAGTGGGTTCCTAGCACAAAGACTTAACCATGGGTTCGCGAGAACTGCCTCAGAATACCACTGTGAGTCTGTCTTTTGTGGATTTATGCTTGATTTAACGCTTTCTTTAAAACAAACAAGACTTGTTGTAGTTAAACACTTACTCTAGAAGGCACCCTTCTCCTCAATTAACTTATTCTCCTATGCTGGAAATCTGACGTATGCATCTTCGAATCCGTCTTGCACATAAAACCACTTTAACAACTAACTAGTAACTCCCCTACACATATTCTCACTTTTACATAAAACTGGACACTCCCCTCTACACAAATCGGTCTTACTGCAGTTAAACACATATTCATTCTAATATGTAACATAAACAATCATTTTATTTTCCTAAATGATGGGAATACTATTTCTTTCTTACTGTGTACGATTACATCAGTAAAGGGTATGAATTGACGTGTTGTGTAAGCTTATTCTTCCTACACGATGTTGGTGATTTTCTAATAAATGACGAAGGACTGCGTGCATGACCATTTTAACAGTATACTCAAAAAGGGAATGTGTTTATTTACGTATTACTGTTTGAGTGATGCCGAGAGAGAGAGAGAGAGAGAGAGAGAGAGAGAGGAGAGAGAGAGAGAGAGAGAGAGAGAGAGAGTATGGCAGTGGTTTTTGCTGGCTGAAAGTATTGCATTTAGCCACTACTACGCATGTGTGGACTCGGCTTCGCTAACTACGGAAAGAAATTATCAATTTAGGTTTTCAATGTAGATTTTATCGAGGCAATAAACAAATATATTAATTATCATCATAACTTATGATCAAAATTCACGTAAATTCTGATAAAAAATTGATGTTATAGGGGATTTATTGTTGTAGGTTAATCATACTTCTGGCAGTGCCAGAAAAAAAAAAAGGTGAAGCATCAGGTGAAAAATGAGAATGACCCCAGAAAACTGAAGGAAAAGTGATGTAAAAACGAAAATTTAATTTGTTTTGTCCGTCTGTCATGGGGTAGGGGCTTGATTTTGAGTTACAAACCTTTCTGGGGTGACAGAGTCCGTGAGCAAAATTTTGTCTGGGTCTGCCGAGCAGTTCGGATTTCTATAGAAGCCAAACAAATATACACACATTTATTTTTATGTATATATAAATGTATATATATATATATATATATATATATATATATATATATATATATATATATATACATATATGACATATATATGTATAAATATATATTTTTTAATTATATATATAACCAGGCAAAGAAAAGAAAGAGAAACTGGGGACTAATAATTAAAAATTAATTAACAATTACACAACGCAGGTTAGTGTGCTTTCGAGACATAGCCTGAGTAGAAAGCCTCCCCTCTAGGGGAAAAGGGTGAGGAGGGGGAGGGGGAGGGGGAGGGGGTGGGAGAGATTTAATCCTTTGTAGAAACAGCAACAATTTTTTTTATCAAAAGTTTCCTGAAAAGATTGTTATCATTTTTTATTGTACGTTAAAGATCATCAGAGTTTCTTCTTGGAAGAAAAAATAAATTGGAAACTGAAGGTCAGGGGTGATTACATTCTCTCTCTCTCTCTCTCTCTCTCTCTCTCTGCAGCAACGCCAATCAATTTCCTGTCTTGGGGGAATGACTGTTCTTTTTTGTTTTAATGAGAGATGAAAATGTTTACAGGACATCCACAATATTTTTTTCAAAGGATCTGTTTCTCAGAGATGTCCCCACATATGTGTAATAGCTAAGTTCATTCTAAGCACTACAAAAGAGCCCCCTGGCTCCAATTCATTTCACTTAGACTCAACCCTCTTGGTTGTCCACACTGTAGCTATATCTTAGTCCAATATTCGACCCAAAAGTTAGAACAGGGCCCCTGGGACAACCTAAGGTTACTGCAAAAGTGCAAATTTAGTTAATTCACGTTTACCTGACCCTGATCCTCAACACCTGACCTCTCACACATAACAAGTGGATCAAATCCTCCCTTGAGGATTTTCAGTCTCCCTTCCTCAGATGTTTTCCAAAGCCTCACCCTTGAGGAGGCCTTTCAAGCCTTGTCTCAAAAGGCTTTTTCGACCCCTCCGTAAAGCACCTGCGATCTGTCTTTCTCCAACGTGCCTGACCTCCCTTGAAGGATTTGATCCCATCACTCAATGACTCCTGATTCTTCTTTCCCAGAAGGCTTCTGACACCAAACATGAAAGGTCTATGACCCCATCCTTCAAAAACTTTTGATCCTCCTCTCTCGAAAGTTTAAAAGCTTTCAAAACTCCTCTATCAAAGGCTACTGACCCTTCAACCTTCTAAAACTTTCGACCCCATCCCTCAAAGGCTTTCGAATCTCCTCTATCAAAGGCTTTTGACCTTTCATCCTTCAAAACTTTAGACCCAACTTCTCAAATGCTTTTCTCCTTTCCTCCCACAAAGGCTTCTGATAACCTCTCTAAAGGGGTTCCAATAACCCTCCCTCAAAGGCTTTTGACACTCTTGCCTTCAAAAGCCTTGACCCTTTCTTCTTTTGAAGGCTTCTAATCCCATCCCTCAAAAGCTTTTTGATCTTACATCAAAGGCCACTGACTCTCCTAACATGTCAAGGTTGTTTACTCACTTCCCTCAAAAGCTTTTGACCCTGTCAACTTAAAGCACTGATTCTTCCTCCTCCAAAAGCTTTAGGCATCCCTTAAAAGCCTTCGACCCTTCCTTACCCAAAGGCCTTTAGCTCACACTTCTAGGCTTTCAACCCTTCCTTCCCCAAAGGCCTTTAGCTCACACTTCAGGGCTTTTGACCTTTCTTTCCCAAAGACTTTTAGCTCAAAATTCAGGGCTTTCGACCCCTCCTTCCCCAAAGACTTTTGGCTCACACTTCAGGGCCTTCGACCCTTCCTTCCCCAAAGGCCTTTAGCCCACGCTTCAAAAGCTTTAGACCTTTCCTTCCTCAGGAGCTTTTACCCCACATTTCAAAGGCCCCCCCTCCATAGGAAGCTTATGATACTCTCCCTTACAAAGGCTTCCGAATCCAAAGGGGATGAGACAACCCAAAAGAATTTAGCCCAAAATGGTTAGTTAATTATTATTATTCAGAAGATGAACCCTATTCATATGCAACAAGCCCACCAAGGGGGCCACTGACTTGAAATTCGAGCTTCCAAAGAATGCGGTGCTCAATAGGAAGAAAGAGAAGGTAAAGGGAAATACAGAAAGAAGAGATCTTACTAAAAAAGAAAAAATAAATTAAATAATTATATGAAAATGTATTAAAATGCAAGGAGAACAGTAATAGCTTAGTTATGCCTTGCATCTTCGCTTGAACTTTTGAAGTTCCAACTGCACGACATCCTCAGGAGGGAGGCTGTTCCACAGCCCAACGGTTTGAGGAATGAAGGACCTCTGGAACTTTTGGGAAATTCGACAGCGAGGCAAAACATTGACTGCATACTGGTGGTTACCCTCGGCAGGGAAAGAGGATCAGGGATTAATTGTGAATTTGAAAGATCTCTGTTGAAATACAACTTATGAAAAGGTGACAAACAAAGTGCTGAGCAACTTAGGCAACATTAAGTGACACCACCAAGGAAGACAGGGGCCTCGTCCTGGCTTGGCTTATCCTCCGAAGGGGGGGAGGGGGCGAATCCTCCGAAGGGGGGGGGGGGAACTTCGAGCACAGGAGTGTTCAGCATCAGTAAAACTCCTCGTAACTCCACTCGCAGGAGGAAACTTCTCGAAATCTGCAAGTTGGGGAGTCATACAGCAAGGTGGGATGTTGTCCAAATGTCGAGGACATTTATTTGGCTTTCTCTCTCTCTCTCTCTCTCTCTCTCTCTCTCTCTCTCTCTCTCTCTCTCTCTCTCTCTCTCTAGGATGTTTAGCATGGCTTGAATTGTACCACATGCCTGCTAAGACACTATGAATAATATGAATAATAATATTTATAATAGAAAAAACATATGACGTTAGACGGAAACTATTAATAATGTATAATTAAATTAAAAAATAGACGGACTTTAATTCATTTAGTGAGAGAAAGAGCATTACTGGAGAGGATACGCTTGATTAATTTTGTCCTTTTCTTAAATAAAAAAAGAAGTTTTCCGCAAGATCTTACGTATGAAAACCCCATTCGTAGGTTGGTTTAGAAGACGCCAGCACGGGCTCTTGCACCAAAAATGTGTGGCGCGGTGTTTTATTATTATTATTATTATTACTATTATTATTATTATTATTAGAAAGAAGTAACAGAAGATAAAGATAAATACAGAAAGAAGAGATCACTCATTAAAAAAGAAAAAAAAATATATAAACAAATTAATAAATAGAAGAAAACGTAAGTCCAGCGGTGAGAGGAATAAAGGACCTCTGGAACTGAGACGCCTAGCGTGGACGTCTGGGCTCGGGCAACCAAACGATACGACTGTCTTTGACGTTTAAAGGCTTACATTGAGAATGGTTATTCATATTTGCTGGGAAAATGTGGTGAATATTAAAAATATTAAATTATTACCATTGTTTGCCTAAAGATTTATAAAACTACTTCCTTCGTCCATATTTGTTTCACGAGGATGCATTATGTTCGTTTGGAATTTTGCCTTGGAATAATAATAATAATAATAATAATAATAATAATAATAATAATAATAATAATAATAATAATAATATGTTCAACACTACATGTTTGAAAGAGGGTCTACTACCAATAAATAATAATAATAATAATAATAATAATAATAATAATAATAATAATAATAATAATAATAATAAATTTCTAAAACATTTACCTGGCAAATGCTTAAAGTCAGTTGTATTTATTGAAAGAGTTTAACATTTTTAATACTTTATCACCCTATGTTTATGAGACCTGGCTTCCTGGTCCAAATTATAATGGAAGAGTATGAATTAGTTTATCAAAAAATAATCCTGATATATAAAAAAATAATCACAAACACACAAACATACACAAAGGGGGCCACACATAGTTCAGACGACGTATGTTTCGAATGTTACACCAATCTGCTACCTTCCTGACACTGTACTGTGAAGAAAGCTGAACAGAGAGAGAGAGAGAGAGAGAGAGAGAGAGAGAGAGAGAGAGAGAGAGAGAGAGAGAGAGAGAGAGAGAGAGAAGGGGAAGGAGGTCCCTCTCACTCTCTCTCCTCGCCATAAACGTCACGGTGGCCCGTCCTACATTAACTTCCGTTGGTCCAGAAGTGAAAGTATGTTTGTGTGTTGAGGGCCAAAATGACTACTGGTCTTTCCCCAGTGCTTAGTCGCGATAGCGAGAGTCAACAAGGCATTATTTTTCCCACCAGGACGAGCAGGAGGTGGGTGCTTCTCCCCCCCCCTCCAGCCCCCCAAGGGGGAAATTTTCCTCGTGCCGATGTTTGTTCTACTGTAGTAACCCTGGAGGAGGAGGAAGAGGTGGAGGCAGGCGATTATTTATGCCCGTAATTCTCAGCGCGGGACAATATAATCTTTCTTCTGAGGGGTCGTTCTTTTCGTTGGTTGGTGTCCCCCCGGCCCTCCGCCCCCCCGGGAAGATAGGGCGTGTCCCGCTTCTCATTTCTTGACAGGCGTGAGGTACGGGCACCTTTTTAGGATGCCCACACGGACACACACAAACAAACATGCACAGAGATATGCCACAGTGCCCTCTTAACTTTTCGATATCTGGATCTCAGGTGAGTGAAGAGGGCATTGTGGTTATATTACAATTTTACGAACGTGCCCGGTTAAAAAGTGGGCATCAGGCTCTCTCTCTCTCTCTCTCTCTCTCTCTCTCTCTCTCTCTCTCTCTCTTTATATATATATTTATGTATATATTTATATTTTCTTTTACTTATTTATTTATTTATTCATTCGGTTAATCAATTCATTCATTTATTTAGATTATTTCATTATTCATGTTCCGGCTGCTATTATAGACCGTCTTCCTGAAAGGTTTGCTATTATCCCAACTGAGTTTCCTCCTCCTCCTCCTCCTCTTCCTAATCCTCCACCTCCTCCTCTTCTTCCTCCTAATCCTCCCCTCCTCCTAATTCTCCTCATCCTCTTCTTCCTCATAATCCTTCTCCTCCTCTTCCTCCTAATCCTTCTCCTCCTCGTCTTCCTCCTAATCCTCCTCCTCTTCTTCTTCCTCCTCCCCCGTCTTCTCTTCTTCTTCTTCTTCCTCCTCCTCCTCTTCCTCCTAATCCTTCTCTTTCTCGTCTTCCTCCTAATCCTCCTCGACTTCGTCCTAATCCTTCTCCTCCTCGTCTTCCTCCTAATCTTCCTACTCCTCCTCCTCTTCTTCCTCCGAATCCTCATCATCCTCCTCCTCTTCTTCCTCCGAATCCTCATCCTCCTCCTCCTCTTCTTCCTCCGAATCCTCATCATCCTCATCCTCTTCTTCCTCTTAAACCTCTTCCTCCTCCTCCTCTTCTTCCTCCTTCCCTCCTCTTCTTCCTCCTAAACCTCTTCCTTCTCCCCTCCTCCTCACACCAAAAAATCCACCTCCTACCCCTCCTCCACACGAACGCCTCCCCCTCTCACCCAAAGGCTCCTGCCCCCTCCCGCGAAGAAGACCCGTCCAGGAAGAAACTTTCGTTGGAAAAAAAAAACACGGGAAATTCCTTCTCTCTCTCTCTCTCTCTCTCTCTCTCTCTCTCTCTCTCTCATTTCAGGTCATTTCAGGTCATTAAAGAAGGCCGTGGCAAAGGCTCCCTTCCTTCCTTCCTTCCTCCTCGAGGGAAGGAATTTGGTTCCTCTGCCTAAACAGATCTTTTTGTATTTACGTCTAAAAAATTCCAGCGGAGACGCGATGCATTACTGGCCCCACAACAATTCACCTCGTGCTTTTAATTTTTCATTTTTATTTTCGTCTATTTATCTATTCGCTTATTTGTCTCTTTTTCCTAAAGCAATTCACCTTGTGCTTTTAATTTTTTTATTTTTATTTTGACCTATTTTTTTTATTAATTTTTTTATTTATCTTTTTTTTCTTATGACTGGTTTACTTTTTTTTTGTTTGTTTCAAATGAGCACCTGAATATTCTTTGAAAGCTTCTGAATAATAATAATAATAATAATAATAATAATAATAATAATAATAATAATAATAATAATAATAATAATAATAATAATAATAATTCACAAAAGAAAAATTTCGAAGAAAATTTCAAGAAAAATTTCGAAGGAAAAAAATTCACGAAAGAAAAATTTTTGAAGAAAAAAATTCACGAAAGAAAAATTTCGAAGAAAAAAAATTCACAAAAGAAAGTTTTTGAAGAAAAAAACTCGCGAAAGAAAATTTACCAAGAAAAAAAAATGTCCACGAAAGGGAAATTTTGAAGAAGAAAATTCAAGACAAAAAATTTCGAAGAAAAAAAACTCACGCAAGAAAATTTTTGAAGAAAAAATTCACAAAAGAAAATTTTCGAAAAAAAATTCACAAAAGAAAAATTTCGAAGGGAAAAATTCACGAAAGGAAAATTCCGGAAAAAAATTAACGAAAGAAAAATTTGGAAAAACTTCATGAAAGGAAAATTTGGAAAAAATTCATGAAAGAAAAATTTCGAAAAAATTCACGGACGAAAAATGTCGAAAAAAATTCCACGAAAGAAAAATTTCGAAAAAAAAATCACTAAAAGGAAAATTTCGAAGAATAAAAATTCACGAGAGAAAAAATTCGACGAAAAATAAGTCAATGAGAAAATAAATAAAAAAAAAGGAAATGAGAGAAGTTGCATGATTCAAATGGAAATGGAATTGGCAATTGCAAAGGGAAATGGAAGGGGGGGGGGAAGGGGTTGGGGGGACCCTTTACCCACGAGTGGGGTGACTGGTGGGAGGGGATAGGGAGGGAGGGGGGAAACACCCCCCTTTGGAGGGTGAGAGACAGGTAACTGCAATATTGTCAGGAGGGATTCAGAGACTTCCATTATGGCCTCGCTACTGAAAGGAGTAGTAGACATGCCACAGAGAGAGAGAGAGAGAGAGAGAGAGAGAGAGAGAGAGAGAGAGAGAGAGAGAGAGAGAGAGAGAGAGAAATGTTCCCAATGGAGAGAGAGAGAGAGAGAGAGAGAGACTTGTTACCAATATATCATAAATAGAATGTGAATTGTGTATGTGTGTATGCGAGAGAGAGAGAGAGAGAGAGAGAGAGAGAGAGAGAGAGAGAGAGAGAGAGAGAGAGAGAGAGAGAGAGAGAGAGAGAGAGAGAGAGTTAATCTTTAATCCCACCGACTTGGATCATGACGAAAGCAAACACTGAGAACATTAAAAAGAAACCCACCAGAGTGACTGGTTTGGCGTTGAAATAGGTGTGTCTGTAATGGCAGACTTGAGCAGGACGTCAGAGAAAGGTCAGAGATAAAGTGTCAAGTTGTAAAGTTTCAAGGAAAAAAAGTATCAAGTTGCTGGATAAGAAAAAAGGTGGATAGTCAATGGAATAGTTGACGTTTGTGGAAGATGCAGAACTGATAGGGAATGGTGAATAATAATAATAATAATAATAATAATAATAATAATAATAATAATAATAATAATAATAATAATAATAATAATAATAGGTCTATAGGCCACACGGGTCTATAGACAACATAGGTCTATACAGAAAATAGGTCTACAGAGAACATAGGTCTATAGACAACATAAGTCTACAAGCAACAAAGGTCTATAGGTAACATAGGTCTATAGGCAACACGGGTCTATAGACAACATAGGTCTACACAGAAAATAGGTCTACAAACAACATAGGTCTATACAGAAAATAGGTCTATAGACAACATAGGTCTATAGATAACATAAGTCTACAAGCAACAAAGACCCATACACAACATAGGTCTATAGAGAAAATAGGTCTATAGGCAACACAGGTCTATAGACAACGTAGGTCTATACAGAACATAGGTTTATACATAACATAGGTCTATAGACAACATAGGCCTATAAACAACATAGGACTACAGAAAATACACAGTAGATCTACACAGAACATACATAGGTCTATAGGCAACACAGGTTTATAGACAACATATGTCTATAGAAAATATAGATCTATACAGAACATAGGTCTATAGACAACATAGGCCTACAGAAAATATAGATTTATACAGAACATAGGTCTATAAACAATATATATCTATAGAAAATATAGATTTATACAGTACATAGGCCTATAGACAACATATGTCTATAGAAAATATAGATCTATACAGAACATAGGCCTACAGAAAATATAATTTATACAGAACACAGGTCTATAAACAACATATATCTATAAAAAATATAGATTTATACAGTACATAGGCCTATAGACAACATATGTCAATAGAAAATATAGATCTATACAGAACACAGGCCTATAGACAACATATGTCAATAGAAAATATAGATCTATACAGAACATAGGCCTACAGACAACATATGTCAATAGAAAATATAGATCTATACAGAACATAGGCCTATAGACAACATAGGCCTACAGAAAATACAGAACACAGGTCTATAGACAACACAGGTTCATAAAAAACTCGAGTCCATAGACTACATAGGTCTACAGACAACATAGACCTACAAAAACAACATAGACCTACAAAAACAACATAGGCCAACCTCTAAGCCACCACCGTATAAACCCTTCGTTTTTAGCTGTTGTTTAGACGGCATCGATTACCTGCTCCGGTGACGGACGTGCAACTCCCGTTATTGCTTTTCCTGCAACGCGACGCGGATTGCAAGCAAGCAAGCAACCACCTCCCCCCCAAGAGAGAGAGAGAGAGAGAGAGAGAGAGAGAGAGAGAGAGAGAGAGAGAGAGAGAGAGAGAGAGAGAGAAAGTATATCTTCTCGGACGGCGCATACTTCCACAAGCCATAGGCGCATTCCTTGTCTTCCACCGAACGCGTAGGATGGTCTGATATTCCAGCTGGAATTCTGATATTCCAGCTGGAATTCCCGTTGAAGTGTGTAACGCACGAACACACACAAAAATATATATATATACTGATATTATATATTAATATATTTTGTATTACAAAGTGTAACGAAATTGATTGTTTTAACTAGTAAATAAGAGAGAAATTTATAGCCTATTAGAGAGAGAGAGAGAGAGAGAGAGAGAGAGAGAGAGAGAGAGAGAGAGACTGATGCCCTTTCACCCAAAATAATTCTCTTTCGCGGTTGAGTCCGTTCTCACCTGGGAGCAAGTTGACCCTCCCTTCTCCTCTCTCCCCCCCCCCTTCTCCCTACCCCTCTACCTCTCCCCCCCCTCCCTCCCCCCACCCTTCCAAAAAACCGTGTGACCCCAGAGGGTCTTAACCTTGCCACTATTTGCTATGCGAGGTTTCGGGGACGCGGGTTTGTGGCCCAGGACAAGATGCTCTCAGGTCATGATTCTTCTTCTTCTTCTTCTTCTTCTTCTTCTTCTCTTTTTTCTCCTGGTGTTGTGAATCTCTCCTCTCTCTCTCTCTCTCCTCTCTCTCTTCTGCCTTGCCATTTCGTAAACAAATGGGACAGCACTGAGAGAGAGGAGAGAGAGAGAGAGAGAGAGATGAGAGAGAGAGAGAGAGAGAGAGAATAGTGATTCTGGGGAGAATAGTTTTTTTTTAGATCTGTCAGTGTTGTGTTTGTGTATATACAAACATAAATATATATACTTATATATGTTTATATGTATTTTTATATGTATACATAATTATGAAACATTTACTAGTAGGACAGAGTTTGTCTAATAAAGGCTGCCCATAAAAAAAACAAAATAGGGTAGATTTTACAATGTTGTATTTCGGATAATACCATTTTCCTCAGCGGACAGATTATCTGTCCTTGGGCAACATTATATATATATATATATATATATATATATATATATATATATATATATATATATATATATATAAATATATATATATATATATATATATATATATATATATATATATATATATATATATATATACATATACAATCACATACACACATTTATATATATGTATATATACATAATGTATTATATAAATAAACATATCACATTACTCAGATGGAACCAGGCATTTGACAATTGCAGCATACGTTCCCTTCCAACTCAGAATTAATAGAATGATTTATTAAATTCTCCCTTTGCAAGCAAGCAGAGGCCGACGGGGATGGGGCATCTGATGCCCTAATTAGCCTAGATCCAAGAAAACAGAATAAGGAAGAGAATTCCAAAGGAAAAGATATATTTTTATCTTGATTCTTATTTTCATTCGCCATTGATGGTTAGATGCCAGTTGACAATAGCATAATTTTTCCTTATTTAGGGAAGTGTTGGGGGGCAGGGCCGGAGGGTTTTGGTGGGGAAGGGGGTGCCTAGGGGCAGCTAAATATTTTCGGGGGTGGGGGAGGGTGGGAAAGGAAGTAAGGGGGAGGGGGGAATATGGGTCAGCCATTCCCGCGGGCGGTAGACGAAGGTTCGATCAGATGGGTGGAAAAGATGGACACTCAATTGAATTTCCGGTCAAAGTTGCATGAGGTGAGCCTTGTCCACTTAAGTCTGCCCCACTTCCCCCCCGCCCCCCTTCCCTTCTTCTACTTTTTCTTCTCCATCTCCTTCTTCTTCTTCTCCTTCTTCTTGGACCCTCCAGCAGGTGAACCGAGTCTCCGAAAATTCAGCTTTCGGTCCGACAAAGGCCGTCCTTAAACTTTGGCGTGTAAAAGTTCATCGTTCAGAGAGCAAGGACGAGGTAATAGTTTTCCTGTCCTCATGGTTTTAGGGCCTTCTTTTTTTTTGGTTTTGGGGCCTTCTTCTTCTTCTTGGTTTAGGGGCCTTCTTCTTCTTGGTTTAGGGGCCTTCTTCTTCTTGGTTTAGGGGCCTTCTTCTTCTTGGTTTAGGGGCCTTCTTCTTCTTGGTTTAGGGGCCTTCTTCTTCTTGGTTTAGGGGCCCCTCTCGTTCTTGGTTTAGGGGTCCTCTCTTCTTGGTTTAGGGACCTTCTCCTTCTTGGTCTAGGGGCCTTCTCCTTCTTGGTTTTAAGGCCTTCTCTTTCTTGGTTTAGGGGACTTCTCCTTCTTGGTTTTAGGCGCCTTCTCTTTCTTGGTTTAGGGGCCTTCTTCTTCTTGCATTTTAAGGCCTTCTCCTTCTGGATTTGGGTCCTTCTTCTTCTTGGTTTTAGGGGCCTTCTTCTTCTTGGTTTAGGAGCCTTCTTCTTCTTGGTTTAGGGCCTTCTTCTTCTTGGTTTAGGGCCCTTCTTCTTCTTGGTTTAGGAGCCTTCTTCTTCTTGGTTTAGGGGCCTTCTTCTTCTTGGTTTAGGGGCCTTCTTCTTCTTGGTTTAGGAGCCTTCTTCTTCTTGGTTTAGGGGCCTTCTTCTTCTTGGTTTAGGAGCCTTCTTCTTCTTGGTTTAGGGGCCTTCTTCTTCTTGGTTTAGGGGCCTTCTTCTTCTTGGTTTAGGAGCCTTCTTCTTCTTGGTTTAGGGCCCTTCTTCTTCTTGGTTTAGGGGCCTTCTTCTTCTTGGTTTAGGAGCCTTCTTCTTCTTGGTTTAGGAGCCTTCTTCTCTTGGTTTTGGGGCCTTCTTCTTCTTGGTTTAGGGCCTTCTTCTTCTTGGTTTAAGAGCCTTCTTCTTCTTGGTTTAGGGCCTTCTTCTTCTTGGTTTAGGAGCTCTTCTCTTCTTGGTTTAGGGGCCTTCTTCTTCTTGGTTTAGGAGCCTTCTTCTTCTTGGTTTAGGGGCATTCTTCTTCTTGGTTTTTTAAGGCCTTCTTCTTCTTGGTTTAGGAGCCTTCTTCTTCTTGGTTTAGGAGCCTTCTTCTTCTTGTTTTAGGAGCCTTCTTCTTCTTGGTTTAGGAGCCTTCTTCTTCTTGGTTTAGGTAGCCTTCTTCTTCTTGGTTTAGGAGCCTTCTTCTTCTTGGTTTTGGGGCCTTCTTCTTCTTGGTTTTAGGGGCCTTCTTCTTCTTGGTTTAGGAGCCTTCTCTTCTTGGTTTAGGGGCCTTCCTTCTTCTTGGTTTAGGGGCCTTCTTCTTCTTGGTTTAGGAGCCTTCTTCTTCTTGGTTTAGGAGCCTTCTTCTTCTTGGTTTGGGGCCTTCTTCTTCTTGGTTTAGGGGCCTTCTTCTTCTTGGTTTAGGAGCCTTCTTCCTTCTTGGTTTAGGGGCCTTCCTTCTTCTTGGTTTAGGAGCCTTCTTCTTCTTGGTTTAGGGGCCTTCTTCTTCTTGGTTTAGGAGCCTTCTTCTTCTTGGTTTAGGGGCCTTCTTCTTCTTGGTTTAGGAGCCTTCTTCTTCTTGGTTTAGGGCATTCTTCTTCTTGGTTTAGGGGCCTTCTTCTTCTTGGTTTAGGAGACTTCTTCTTCTTGGTTTAGGAGCCTTCTTCTTCTTGGTTTAGGGGCCTTCTTCTTCTTGGTTTAGGGGCCTTCTTCTTCTTGGTTTAGGAGCCTTCTTCTTCTTGGTTTAGGGGCCTTCTTCTTCTTGGATTTGGGGCCTCTTCTTCTTGTTTTAGGGGACTTCTCCTTCTTGGTTTAGGGGCCTTCTCCTTCTTGGTTTAAGAGCCTTCTTCTTCTTGGTTTTAGGGGCCTTCTCTTTCTTGGTTTAGGGGCCTTCTTCTTGGTTTAGGGGCCTTCTTCTTCTTGGTTTTAGGGGACTTCTCCTTCTTGGTTTAGGGGCCTTCTCCTTCTTGGTTGAAGAGCCTTCTTCTTCTGGTTTTAAGGCCTTCTCCTTCTTGGATTTGGGGCCTTCTTCTTCTTGGTTTAGGAGCCTTCTTCTTCTTGTTTAGGAGCCTTCTTCTTCTTGGTTTAGGGGCCCCTCTCGTTCTTGGTTTAGGGCCCTCTCTTCTTGGTTTAGGGACCTTCTCCTTCCTTGGTTTAGGGGCCTTCTCCTTCTTGGTTTTGGGGGCCTTCCTTTTTCTTGGTTTTAGGGCCCTCTCCTTCATGGTTTTGTGGTCTTCTCACTCTAAGAAGGAGAAGGAGCCTTCTTCTTCTTCTTCTTCTTAAGAAGTCTCTCGAGAGAAGGCCTAATAAGTTCCATAAGACCAGTGGACTTTAGTGGCCTCAATATAGTGGCCCCCACTCTCGTTTTCTTCCCATAAATAATAATAATAATAATAATAATAATAATAATAATAATAATAATAATAATAATAATCTACAACATTCTCTAACACATCACAAGAGATTCCGAGCAGAAAACAGGCAGATGAGATTACCAGAGATTACTTACTCGGACGAACTAGCAGAGATTACCACCACTGGCTTCACTTACCTAAAGGAAAGAAGAGATTACAGAGGATTACGCGCTGGAAATAACTAGAGAAACGTCGGGATTACTGGCTGGATTTAGCTACGAGATAGATAAATCAGGGAGATTACTAGATGGCACAAAACAAAGAAAGTGGTCAGATTATGGAGGATTACAACAGTAAATAGGGAGATAGATTACGGAATTTTAATGACTGTATTAATCTACTTCTAGAAGAGATTACGGGGGATTACTGACTGGAAGTTCTTAATGGAATATAGAAAGTCCCAGAATTTCCCCTCCCGTAGAGGGGAATGCCGTCAGTGCATCTAATGCGGTTCACTGTAGACATTACCTCAGTACTCTTATGCTTTGTTCTAAAGACACGGGCCAAAAAATTTGATTTCGGATGCGGCACCAAAATTATGGCCCAACATAAACCTTTAGCCCAAATCATTCATGAAAACTCATCTTACAAAATCGATCAAGAACACTGACCTCTAATTCTCAACTGCCCTACGAATTGGGCATGGAACGAAGTTTAGCTTCTTGAAGGCGGAGCAAAATAGTCCTCAACTTCATTTGTTCTGCAAGATCCGCTTAATTTGGTTAATTTACCCAGTCCCACAAGGGTCAACAGTTATAAATTTTGACTTGCACAGACCTAGTCCCACAAGGGCCAAAATTGATACATTCTGACCTGCAAAACGACCAAGTACTACAAAGGTCAACAGTTATAAATCTTGACCTGCAAAGCCCTAGTCCAACAAAGGCCAAAATTTATAAATTCTGACCTGCAAAACGACCCAGTCCCACAAAGGCCAAAATTTATAAATTCTGACCTGCAAAACGACCAGTACTACAAAAGGTCAACAGTTATAAATTCTGACCTGAAAAACGACCCAGTCTCACAAAAGTTAAAAGTATAAATTTCACCTGCACAAGACACAGTCCCACATAGGTCAACAGTTATAAATTCTGACCTACATAGACCCAATCCGACAAGGGCCAAACTTTATAAATTCTGACCTACAAAGCCCCAGTCCCCACAAAGGTCGGCACTTATAAATTCTGACTGCAAAGCCCCAGTCCCCACAAAGGTCAACAGTTATAAATTCTGACTGCAAAGCCCCAGTCCCACAAATGGCCAAAAATTATTACATTCTGACCTGCAAAACGACCCAGTTTCACAAAGGACAAATATTATCAATTCTGACCTGCAAAAC
>JANJGK010000049.1:1469785-1471599 GCA_039081455.1 Macrobrachium rosenbergii
AGTAAATGCCTAGGTTAAAAGTACTTTCAAATGGGCTCAATTGCTAACAGCTGTCAGGACTAAGTAAATGCTAGGTTAAAAGTACTTTCAAATGGGCTCAAATGCTAACAGCTGTCAGGACTAAGTAAATGCCTAGGTTAAAAGTACTTTCAAATGGGCTCAAATGCTAACAGCTGTCAGGACTAAGTAAATGCCTAGGTTAAAAGTACTTTCAAATGGGCTCAAATGCTAACAGCTGTCAGGACTAAGTAAGTGTCTAGGTTAAAAATACTTTCAAATGGGCTGCAATGCCAACAACTGTCAGGACTAAATAAGTGTCTAGGTTAAAAGTACTTTCAAATGGGCTGCAATGCCAACAGCTGTCAGGACTAAGTAAGTGTCTAGGTTAAAGTACTTTCAAATGGGCTACAATGCCAACAGCTGTCAGGACTAAGTAAGTGTCTAGGGTACTTTCAAATGGGCTGCAATGCCAACAGCTGTCAGGACTAAGTAAGTGTCTAGGTTAAAACTACTTTCAAATGGGCTCAAATGCTAACAGCTATCAGGACTAAACAAGTATCTAGGTTTAAACCACTTCCAAATGGGATCAAACACCAACATTTTGCAGACCTCAGAGAGAACTTTACAACAAAACATGATTACAAACACCTGTCATCAACAGGCACAATTTCAACTCCCCTGGAAATGACTGACCCTCAAAACAAAGAGGAAAATCGCACACTTCAGCAGAAAGAGGAACTAAGAGGAAAGCTGAACGCCCTCCGAAAAGACAAGAGGAGGTCACAGCACTGGCAGAAATCAAACATTGCCTGTAGCCCCGAGCAGACGTGTCAAAAAGGTCCCTATTTTCTTCGACTGTCCTTTTCTAGACTAATGTTGGTTCAGGGAGTCATGAACTGGAAATGAGAGGCCTTGTGTGTGCCCATGACCCCTGATGGGAATTCTTTTCAGATTTAAAATAGATGCCTCTGGTGAGTCTCCATTCTTGTAGTGAATAATTCTTTAACACGACTTGCTTCTATATATATATATATTATATATATATATATATATATATATATATATATATATATATATATATATATGTCACTCATATACATGTGACTCTTTTCATGTTTACCAATATTAAGCCACAAATATCGTAAAACATATAGTTCACTATACTTGGGAATAACTTATATATATATAATATATATATATATATATATATATATATATATATATATATATATATATATATATATCAAAGTAAGGCTACCACATACATGTCAAAAACAGTATCTTTATTCCGATCGAGGACGTTTAAATGACAGCCAAAAACAAAATTGAAAATAGAGATAGTCACAAGAAAACTAAAATTAATAAAGGTATAATTTTTAATACATAAGAAGAAATGGCTATCATATATTATGTTAAGTGCATTGGGGCTCCAGGAAGACTCACGATAGGCCTAGTGGCAATATATAGTCACTGTGACCATATATCTGAATATTTATTCTAGTAGACAATAATAATAATAATAATAATAATAATAATATTAATAATAATAATAATAATAATAATAATAATAATAATAATAATAAATAAGAGGAGGAACGTCAGACTATTCAAAATGACAAGACTAAACTAGGACCTCCAAAAATAAACAAGAATTGCCGAATGGTGATAAATAATGGAATAAACAAGGGGAAGGATAAAAATGGGAAGAGCAGGAATCAAAGCACAGACTGAAACTTGGAATGGGAATGGAATGGGAAACTGGGAATGGGGAATTAGGAATATAAACACAGAAACTGGTTTCTCTGACCAATCCC
>JANJGK010000049.1:1471699-1476699 GCA_039081455.1 Macrobrachium rosenbergii
CAGTAGGTTTTTTACGAGAAAGAAACTAGCACAGTAGGTTTTTTACGAGAAAGAAACTAGCACAGTAGGTTTTTTACGAGAAAGAAACTAGCACAGTAGGTTTTTTACGAGAAAGAAACTAGCACAGTAGGTTTTTTACGAGAAAGAAACTAGCACAGTAGGTTTTTTGCGGGAAAGAAACTAGCACAGTAGGTTTTTACGGAAAGAAACTGACACAGTAGGTTTTTTTTGCGGGAAAGAAACTAGCACAGTAGGTTGTTTGCGGGAAAGAAACTAGCACAGTAGGTTTTTTGCGGGGAAAGAAACTAGCACAGTAGGTTTTTACGGGAAAGAAACTGACACAGTAGGTTTTTTACGGGAAAGAAACTAGCACAGTAGGTTTTTTACGGGAAAGAAACTAGCACAGTAGGTTTTTTACAGGAAAGAAACTAGCACAGTAGGTTTTTTACGGGAAAGAAACTAGCACAGTAGGTTTTTTACAGGGAAAGAAACTAGCACAGTGGGTTTTTAGCGGGAAAGAAACTAGCACAGTAGGTTTTTTACGGGAAAGAAACTAGCACAGTAGTTATTTTTTGCTGGAAAGAAACTAGCACAGTAGTTTTTTTACGGGAAAGAAACTAGCACAGTAGGTTTTTTTTTGCGGGAAACTAGCAGATGAGGTTTTTGCGATACAGCACTTACATTGTTTTTGGAGGGAGGTAAGCTAATAATTCTTTAGCGGGAGGTAAACTGGCAAATGTTTCTGTTGTGTGATAAATAAAACTAGCTAAAGTTTTTGTTGCCGGAAATAAACGTAGCAGAAGTTTCCTGCGGCCAATGAATCTAGTAATGTGTTCCTTGCGGGAATCAAAGCTAAAAAAAATAAAAGCATTTTTTTTGCAGGAATTAAAGCTATGAAGCGTTGTTTTTGTTAAAATACAGCTTGCGGAAGCACTTTTTCCGCGACAAAAGCTAGCAAAAGCGTTATTTTTCGCAGGAATAATAATAATAACGTTATGACAGTCGAATGGACTTATTATTTATTTAAATATTATAATTATTCTACTCAACTATTTCTGGACAATAATTTGAAGGCTGGTTGGACATATTCTCTCTCTCTCTCTCTCTCTCTCTCATCCGTATGCAAACACACACAAACACAACAGCCAAAGGTAATATCTAATCTATCCACTTGCGGGCAAAATGAGATTAGCGGCCCTGGAATCTTATCTCCGAGATTACAATTCCCACTGAGCATCATTTTCAGGAATCTCACATTTCCATAAATATGAGTTTCATATATATATATATATATATATATATATATATATATATATATATTATATATATATATATATATATATATGGAAGAATAATATCACTGGATATACACGGGAAACAGTGTGGGATTTATGTCATAGGATTACACAAGAAACAGTGCGGGATTTATGTCATAGGATTACACAAGAAACAGTGCGGGATTAATATCAATGGATTACACGGGAAATTGTGTGGGATTTATATCATACGATTACACAAGAAACAGTGTGGGATTTATGTCATAGGATTACACAAGAAACAGTGCAGGATTAATATCACTGGATTACACGGGCAACAGTGTGGAATTTATGTCATAGGATTATACAAGAAACAGTGCGGGATTTGTCATAAGATTACACAAGAAACAGTGTGGGATTTATGTCATAGGATTACACAAGAAACAGTGCAGGATTAATATCACTGGATTACACGGGCAACAGTGTGGAATTTATGTCATAGGATTATACAAGAAACAGTGCGGGATTTGTCATAAGATTACACAAGAAAACAGTGCCGGGATTTATGTCATCGATTACACAAGAAACAGTGCGGGATTTATATCATAGGATTACGCAAGAAACAGTGTGGGATTTACATCACAGGATTACACAAGAAACAGTGTGTGGATTAATATCACTGGATTACACGAGAAACAGTGCGGGATTTATGTCATGGGATTACACAAGAAAGTGTGGGATTTATGTCATAGGATTACACGAGAAACAGCGTGGGATTTATATCACAGGATTACACAAGAAACAGTGCGAGATTTATATAAGAGGATTATACAAGAAACAGTGCGGGATTTATGTCATAGGATTACACAAGAAACAGTGCGGGATTTATATCAGAGGATTATACAAGAACCAGTGCGGGATTTATATCACAGGATTACGCAAGAAACAGTGCGGGATTTATATCATAGGATTACACAAGAAACAGTGCGGGATTTATATCATAGGGTTACACAAGAAACAGTGTGGGATTTATATCATAGGATTACACAAGAAGCAGTGCGGGATTTATATCATAGGATTACACGAGAACAGTGAAAGATTAATGTCATTAATCTCCCTCTATTTCTCGTGTAACCCAGTCACATTAATCCCTCACTAAGGACATAACAACAGAAAAGGGATTTATTTCTTGGACGTCGTTTCACAGAAATTATTTATATCAAAATCTATTCAGAAATTTGGTCTAATGTTTCTGTTAATCCCGGATTTTTCTAGGTGTGTATATGAGATTGCCAGCCCTACCGCCTCTGTTTAATAAAACCTAATTGAAAATTATCCGACTTGAAATAGTTCAAAACGAAGAAAATTATTTTGAAATTTTTCAGGATTAAAGTTATTTAATTAAATTTTTTTTATATAAAATCATGAGACAAATCAATTATTATTATTATTATTATTATTATTATTATTATTATTATTATTTTATTATTATTATTATTTCTCATTTGAGCTGAATGAAAATGGGAAGGTAGGTAAAATAAAATGACTTTCTGAAACACAGTTAATAATATTACTTCTTATCAACAATAAAAATGATTTTAAACTGACCTTCGACCTTGAAAAAAAAGTCCAGGTCAAAATATTTCGGAGGAAGGTCATAAAAACCATCACAGTACCTGAACATTCGCCTTGAAACTGACCTGTGGCCCTGAAAATCAATTGCAGGTCAAATACTTAAAGAAAATATACTGACCAATATCAGATCAACTGACCTGAAACCTGTAATTCATGATAATTCTCAAAACACAGACAAAAACTGACCTGTAAATTGACTTGTCGCCATTAAAATCAGGTCAGAGTCCAGTACGCTTCAGGAATCTAAAGGAGACAGGTCACCGAGGTCACTCAGGGATTCACAGGTGTGGGACGTGACCTTTGCACAGGTTAATGAAAAGGTGATGCTGAAGCAGTTCCCAGCCTGTAGTTCATCGACCTTCAGGCTATAGAAGGGGTACTGACGATTAAGGGAGTCTCTCTCTCTCTCTCTCTCTCTCTCTCTCTCTCTCTCTCTATATATATATATATATATATATATATATAGTATATATATATATATATATATATACAGTATATATATATATATACACACATATATATTCATAATGTATATATATACAGTTCGATTTTATTCACTGATTTCCTATGGAAGGACTGACTGACTGACTGACCGACTCTCTCTCTCTCTCTCTCTCTCTCTCTCTCTCTCTCTCTCTCTCTCTCTCTCTCTCTCTTTCTCTCTCTCTATGTATACTCGTATATATGTATATATACAGTATAATTATATATATATTTTAGTATACATTTTCACTTTCAGCTTCTCTCTCTCTAACGGATTTTTTGCTTGCTATTAATCTCTCTCTTTATTGCTTTTTCCCTTTTTAACAAAACTTTCTCTCTCTCTCTCTCTCTCTCTCTTTTCCCTTTTAACAGAACTCTCTCTCTCTCTCTCTCTCTAACAGATTCTTCGTTTCATATTGTGTATGTCTCTTTCTCTCTACAACTTTCTCCCTTGAACAGATTTTTCGCTTGACATTATTCGTACTTTCCCTCCCAGTCTCTCTCTCTCTCTCTCTCTAATTCTTTTCTTCTTCTCTCTGGAATTAAAAGAAGAAGAAGAAGGAGTATACAAAGAAGGAAGTAGAAGGGAGATGGATAGAGAAGAAAATAGCATTCCCAACGCCAAGTGATTAAGTGCCAAAGATAAACAATGACAGGTTCCTGCCATACGAAGATTCGTTTCCTTTTATTCAAATAAACGTATTTCCAGCAACATCTACACTAAACCGACGCTCCAGAGGTCTGGTCAGGCTCTCTGGTAAGTAACACAAGTAACACAAAGTCTGTCAAGTAACAAAGACTGTGTATTAGAATAGCCTCTAAGAGGTCTGGTCTGGCTCTCTGGTAAGTAACACAAGTAACAAAGACTGTGTATTAAAATAGCCTGTACTTGACTATTTCCCAGACAGGCATCTTATAGTTAATTGCAACTTGAGAGGCTTATCTATGGAGAGTGGAAGCTACTGACTGATGATGAGTGAAGAGAAGCTGCAGAAAACGGTGACAAACTTTGCATTAAGGGACTGTTTAGCCAACTCTCCTTTATGGGTGTGAAGTGTGGATTCTGGATGCGCATGACAAAAAAATCTGTTATGCACGACAGTATGTCTGGTAATAAATATGGAGATACATAGTATTAACAAAAAGCCTAGAATGTGCTTCAAGATGGTTTGGTCCTGTGGAGAAAATAGAGGAAAAGTAACTGAAAAAATGGTGGAGAGATTGAAAAATATCTGATTGTGTATGACAGTTTGTGTGGTAATAAATATGGAGATACATAGTATTAATGAAAAGCCTGGCGTGTGCTTCAAGATGGGTTTGGTCCTGTGGAGAAAATAGAGGGAAAGAAGTAACTGAAAAAAATGGTGGAGCGAATGAAAAAAATCTGCTATGCATGACAGTATAAGCGGTAATAAATATGGAGCTACACAGTATTAACGAAAAGCCTAGAGTGTGCTTCAAGATGGTTTGGTCCTGTGGAGAAAAAAGAAGAAAAGAAGTAACAGAAAAAAAAAATGGTGGAATTTTTCTGCACATAGATTCACCCACAAAGCAGCTGCAGCATTTACAAGGATGAATGGGCCAGTCTCTCTCTCTCTCTCTCTCTCTCTCTCTCTCTCTCTCTCT
>JANJGK010000049.1:1481699-1486699 GCA_039081455.1 Macrobrachium rosenbergii
AAAATAGATGTCTAATCTTAGACCTGTGATAATAAATGACCAATTTTAGATGTTCATTAGAAATAAATGACAGTTTTATATTTTTACTGAAAATAAATGACCAATTTCAAAAGTTTATTGGAAATAAGAAAACTAATTTCCAATTTTAGACTTCTGTGATAATAAATGACCAATTTTAGATGTTTATTGGAAATAAATGACAGTTTTATATTTTTATTGAAAATAAATGACCAATTTTAGAGGTTTAATGGAAGCAAATGACAGTTTTAATATTTTTACTGAAACTAAATAACTCATTTCAGGTGTTTATTGGAAATAAATGACAGTTTTAAGATTTTTACTGAAAATAAATGACCAATTTCAGGTGTTTATTGGAAATATATGACAGTTTTAAGATTTTTTCTGAAAATAAATGACCAATTCTAGACACTGCCGGTTTTAATGAAAAACCAGTGACCAATTTCAAACGTCTCTGTCGGAAGTAAATGACAAGATTTGACCCCCAAGGACTACAATGACATGTTTAGCCCTTACCGAAAACAAATGACCAATTTTAGACATTTATGGACATTCAGTCACCAATTTTACATAGTCACTGACAAGCAAATGACCAATTTTAGACATTTATCGCAAAAAATGACAAAGTAGTATATTTTTTTAGTACGGAAAATGAAGTTATTTTGTAGCCCAGGGCAGACAAAGAACTGGAAATAATGTGTGAAGAGATGTCTTGACGGATGTTACGACCACACCTGTGAAGAAATGTTAAATTGGCAACAAGTAACTGAAGTCTGCGTATACAAAGATTATGAAGTCAAATGGAGAGAGAGAGAGAGAGAGAGAGAGAGAGAGAGAGAGAGAGAGAGAGAGGAGAGAGAGAGAGAGAGAGAGAGAGAGAGAGATTATAAAAAATTTTAGGCAATGTTACCCAGGAGGAAGAAAATACTGGAGCTTATAAATGGGGAAAAGAACATGAGAGAGAGAGAGAGAGAGAGAGAGAGAGAGAGAGAGAGAGAGAGAGAGAGAGAGAGAGAGAGAGAGAATCAACCCCAAGAATATAACATAATAACAAACCCCCTGCGAAGGCCTTCGACGAACGGAAGCGACTCCGAAATCCTCCTCAACTTCCCCCGGTAGGGGGGGAAGGGGTTGAGGGTGGGGGGATTGGGGGGTGGGGGGGAGGAGAACAACAATCCTGCGGAAAGCCGAGAACGAGCTGGGCGTGACGTGAAGGATCCCAGGGCAAGGATTCCCAAGACAAGGATTGAACTCGAGATCTGTTAAGAGTAAGTAAATTTGGTTCCTCTCCCTTCATAACCCGCCCCCCTCACCCACTTCCCCCCCCACCTACTAAAAGCCTCATCTTGCCAAAGTGTGGTCCTACCCCTCCCCCATCAACCCCCGCCCCGTAGGACCTCCCCCCAACCCCGGGTCCAATTCAAACGCGCCCAAATAGCGAAGCATCTGCAAATCCGTGATAAGCGCCCAGACGGCGTTCAAACACCACTGTCAGTAAATTAAGCCTCATTACCCCACCTCATAATTACTCTCGCTCTCACTCTCTCTCTCTCTCATGAATAAACATGGCAGGGACCCTCGTAAGTTTCCTCCTCCTCCTCCTCCTCCCTCAACACCTGCACGCGATGACAGAGGGCTTCAAGCTCCCGAAGGCGGAAGCGGAGGAGAGAGAGAGAGAGAGAGAGTTTCAAAACGCACTTGAATGCACACAGCTCGAGTCTCAGGCGCCATTGGGAAGTTTCCTCCCCAAAACGTCTGAGATGCTCTTGTCCTTCGTCAATGCTGTTTATTATTGCTCCCACTCGAGAGCAATGTGATTTGAGCCTCCTGTTGCTCACTGGAAAATGTCAGTGGTTGTCTAGGTGTCTAGGAACACTGGAAAATGTCAAGAGTTATCTAGGTATCTAGGAAAATGTCAAGGATTGTCTAGGTATCTAGGAACACTGGAAAATGTCAGGAGTTATCTAGGTATCTAGGAAAATGTCAAGGATTGTCTAGGTATCTAGGAACACTGGAAAATATCTAGAGTTATCTAGGCATCTAGGAACACTGGAAAATGTCAACAGTTATCTAGGTATCTAGGAACATTGGAAAATGTCAAGGGTTACCTAGGTATCTAGGAACACTGGAAAATGTCAAGAGTTATCTAGGTATCTAGGAAAATGTCAAGGATTGTCTAGGTATCTAGGAACACTGGAAAATGCCAAGAGTTATCTAGGTATCTATGAAAATGTCAAGGATTGTCTAGGTATCTAGAAACACTGAAAAATGTCAAGGGTTATCTAGGTATCTAAGAACACTGGAAAATGTCAAGAATTTTCTAGGTGTCTAGGAACACTGGAAAATGTCAAGAGTTATCTAGGTATCTAGGAAAATGTCAAGGATTGTCTAGGTATCTAGGAACACTGGAAAATGTCAGGAGTTATCTAGGTATCTAGGAAAATGTCAAGGATTGTCTAGGTATCTAGGAACACTGGAAAATGCCAAGAGTTAGCTAGGTATCTAGGAAAATGTCAAGGATTGTCTAGGTATCTAGGAACACTGGAAAATGTCAGGAGTTATCTAGGCATCTAGGAACACTGGAAAATGTCAACAGTTATCTAGGTATCTAGGAACACTGGAAAATGTCAAGGGTTATCTAGGTATCTAGGAACACTGGAAAATGTCAAGAGTTATCTAGGTATCTAGGAACACTAGAAAATGCCAAGAGTTATCTAGGAAGATTAAAAGATATATTAAGATATATCTATTGCTATTAAATTACAAAGACTAATCAAAATGGTGGAAAGATATTGACTGAAGAGTCACATTTGGTCAGTTTTCAATGATTTGTCCTTTCCACAATTACCTGTATTTAAACAATCGTTTATTATTATTATTATACACAGATGTACAGTGTATATATATATATGTACGAGCTATATGTATGCCAGTATGGTGGTTAGTGTCGTGGCATGCCACTCAGATGTCGCAGGTTCGCGTCTCCCCTAGAGCGATGAAAAATCAGTGGCTCTGTATCATGATCAGTTATTGCTGCAGTGTGGGGTCTGAAGCAGTGGGAGGTTGAAACCAAAATTCTTTGGAAGCTTGAATTTCAAGTCAATGCCCCCTTTGGTGTGCTTGTTTCATGTGAACAGCTTTCAGCTACTGAAATAATAATAAACAATAACAATTTGGAAAGTAATAGAAGATAATAGGAAATACAGAAAGAAGAGGTAATTAAAAAAAATAAATTAACACATAAATAAATAGATAAAAATGTAAGTAAATTATAATCTTCTTCCACAGATTCTCTGGAGCAGTGGTTCTTAACCTTTTTCAATGTATGCACCCCTTTCAAATCAGCAGTCAGTTCTCGCACCCCTGAATTGCTGAAGTAAAAAACTAAAATAATAATAATAATAATAATAATAATAATAATAATAATAATAATAATAATAATAATAATAATAATACCTGGGAATAATAGAAGGAGAGGATATACAACACCAAGAGATGAAGGACAAGATCAGGAAAGAATATATGCAGAGACTTCAGGCGATACTCAAGTCAAAACTCAACGCCGGAAACATGACGAAAGCCATAAACACATGGGCAGTACCAGTAATCATATACAGTGCATGATTAGTGGAGTGGACGAAGGCTGAGCTCCGCAACATAGACCAGAAAACTAGGAAAAACATGACAATCCACAAAACACTACACCCATGAGCAAATACAGACAGACAATGCATAACACGAAAGGAACGGGGAGAGGGCTACTAAGCACAGAGGACTGCGTCAACATCGAGAGCAGAGCACTGGGGCAATATCCGAAAACCAGTGAAGACGACTGGGTAAGGAGTGTATGGGAAGAAGGACTGATAAAAGTAGACGAAGACCCTGAAATATACAGAGACAGGAGAATGAAAAACAGAACAGGGGAATGGCACAACAAACCAATGCACGGACAGTACATGAGACAGACCAAAGATCTGGCCAGCGATGAAACATGGCAATGGCTACAGAGGAGAGAACTCAAGAAGGAAACAGAAGGAATGCTAACAGCGGCACAAGATCAGGCCCTAATAACAGGGTATGCCCAAAGAACAATAGATGGAAATAACATCTCACCCACATGCAGGAAGTGCAATATGAAAGACGAGACCATAAACCACATATCAAGCGAATGTCTTGGTCCTGCACAGAACCAGTACAAAAAGAGGAACGATTCAGTAGCAAAAGCCCTCCACTGGAGCCTGTGCAAGAAGCACCAGCTAGCTTGCAGTAATAAGTGGTACGAACACCAAACTGAGGGAGTGATAGAAAACGATCAGGCAAAGATCCTCTGGGACTATGGTATCAGAACAGATAGGGTGATACGTGCCAATAGACCAGATGTGATGTTGATTGACAAAATCAAGAAGAAAGTATCACTCATTGATGTTGCAATGCCATGGGACACCAGAGTAGATGAGAAAGAAAGAGAAAAAATTGATAAGTATCAAGACCTGAAAATCGAAATAAGAAGGATATGGAATATGCCAGTGGAAATTGTACCCATAATCATAGGAACACTAGGCACGATCCCAGGATCCCTGAAAAGGAATCTGGGAAAACTAAATGCCGAAGTAGCTTCAGGACTCATGCAGAAGAGTGTGGTATTAGAAAGAGCACACACAGAAAAGTGATGGACTCCTGAGGAGGCAGGGTGCAACCCGGAGCCCCCCCAAACTATAAAAACCACCCAGTCGAATAGAACGACTGTGCTAGAAAAAAAATTATTATTATTAATTATTTATTTTATTTTATTTGTATTTTTTTTGCAGAAAAAACATGCGTATATAAAAATATATTTTGCTTTAATTATTCACACCCCTTAGGAACCGGCTTTGCACCCCCTAGGGGTGCAACCACCCCTGGTTAAGAACCACAGTTCTGGAGCATTTCCATAGTCCATTTACGTCTACATTCTAACTAAAAATGGCATTCCTCCACAGAAC
>JANJGK010000049.1:1489199-1494199 GCA_039081455.1 Macrobrachium rosenbergii
GACTCCACTCCATATCCCTTTCCAGACTCCATTCCGTATCCCTTCCAGACTTCATTTCCTTCCTCTTACAGAGTCTACTCCATTTTCATTTCAGACTCAATTCCAGTCCCCTTCCAGACTCCGTTCTTTCCCTTCCAGACTCCATTCCATATCCATTTCCAGACTCCATTCAGTATCCCTTCCAGGCTCCATTCCATTCCCCTTCCAAAGTCCATTCTGTTTTCAATCTTGACTCCTTTCCAGTCCCATTCCAGACTCCTTTCCTTTCCTCTTCCAGACCAATTTATATCACTTCCACACTCTATCCCTCTCCTTGGAGACTCAGGTCAACGAACTGTCAGTAAACCAACAAGAATAAAATTATCAATGAAACGTCAAAACAAAAAATAAATAAACAAAGAGCGTGATTCAGAGCGCCCACCCCAGGTGTCTAAAACTGGCCTCCGTCAGCATAAAGGCGATATTTTCAGCCACTTCTGGCCGATGCATTTTGAAAGATCAACTAAATAAGTGATGGGTTCTGGACCTCCTCCTCCTCCTCCTGCTCCTCCTCCTTCGTCGTCCTCCGCCACAGCTCCGCTGTCGACCTATTCATCCTGACCTATGACCTTTCAAGGGGTACCGAAGACAAGCAGGAGTTGGTGGTGCTGGAACTGACGTTTGTGCGGAATAGGATGCTCGGTTTCATCCAAAGCAACCTTCTGCTTAACTCCCTATTCACCTCCCCTTTAAACACTAAACCCTATCCCCACCCCCAAAAATCCTGTCTGGTCTCACTTACCTTCACCCCCCCCAAAAAAAAAAAAAAAAAATTCCTTCTATTCCCTAACTGGTCTTCCTACCCCAGCCCCAAAATAACTCCCATCCGGTCCCAAACTCCCAAAACTCCAGGTTAATCTCTACCTGGTCCCAATATCCTCCCCCCCCAACGCCTATCTAATCCCCACCTAGTCCCAAAATTGGCCACCCCCCCCCCCCCACCCAAAATTTCCTTCCATTCTTCAACTGGTCTTCCTCCCTCCACCCCGCAAATATCTCCCATCCGATCCCAAACTCCCAAAACTCCAGTCTAATCCCCACCTGGTCCCAAAATCATTCCCCCAACGCCTATCTAATCCCCACCTGGTCCCAAAATCCCCCCCGCCCCAAACTCTCATCTGATCCACATCTGGTCCCAAACTCCTCCTCCCAAACTCCCATTTAATCCCCCTCTGGTCCTAAACTCCTTCCCTCCATCCCCAAACAACTCCCAAAACTCCAGTCTAATCACGATATGGTCCCAAAACTTCTTTCCCCCCTCAACTCCAATCCAATCCCCATCTGGTTCTAAACCCATTCCCTCCACCCTCAACAACACCCATTTGGTTCCAAAATCCATCAAAACTCCAGTCTAATCCTCATCTGGTCCCAAACTTCTCCAGCCCATAATTCCCACCCAATCGCCATCTGGTCCCAAACCCCTCAACTCCACCCGCAAACAACTCCGATCTGGTCCCAAACGCCCCCTAAACTCCAGTCTAATCCCCATCTAGTCCCAAACTTCTCCCCTCCACCCCCCCAACAACTCCCATCTGGTCTCAAAAATCCCCGAAACTGTAGTCTAATGGGTAACTGGTCCCAAACTTCTCCCCATAATTCCCATCTAATCCTCATCTGGTCCTAAACTCCTTCCCTCCACTCCCAACAACTCTCATCTGATCCCACATGTCCCCAAATCTCCAGCATAATCCCCATCCGATCTCGGTCAAAATCCTCACGAAAACTCCCATCTAATCCCCATCTGGTCCCAAAATCCATTTCTCCACTCCCCAACATCTCCCATCTGGTCTCAAAAGCCCCCAAAACTCCAGTCTAATCCTCATCTGGTCCCAAACTTGTCCCCCCACCTCCCATCTAATCCCCATTTGGTCCCAAAACCCCTTCCCCACCCATAACTCCCATTTGGTCCCAAACGCTCCCACAATTCTTATCTGGACACACATACACACACACACACAACTCATATCTGGCGTTGAAGGCTGCAATGACGACTACTCCGTCAGGAGGCAAAATATGTCACCTCTCACATCCCTCCTCCCCCTCCTCTCCCTCATCTTCCGGAAAAAGGGAGGTGTCGTTCCGTTCCCTCCCCCCTCTACAAAAAGAGAGAAAAAAAAACTCGCTTATTGGGAGAAGCCTCCGCCTCTCGAAAAAGAGGCAGAAAAAAATAAAAATCAAATAAAAATTCACGAAAGAAATAAAATCGTCTTCTTGCGCTCCGAGGCGAGGCGGAGCAGCAGAAGTCAGATTGCATATTTCTCACCCTTTTGTGCTGTTAAAAATTCGTTACTGCTTGCTTTAGAGATATAATTTTCTTCTCTCTTCTCCCTGGCACTCAGCTCACTTGCTGATTTGGTTGAGTTCCCCCCCTCTTTTCAGCCTCGGGGCGACGAGAGCGAAATGTCATTCCGCCACTGGGCTCCCCAGATTGATCGATTGATTAAATTTGAACCAAACCGCACCGGCGGAATTTTTAGCTCTCGAAGGAAACAATGACAAAGGAACCTTTTGTTCCCCACACCGTCGGACTGTGGAACAGTCTCCCTGAGGGCGTTGTGCACTTGGGACCTCGCGAGTTCAAGTGAAGATGCAATACATTTCTACCCTAAGACAGTTCTATTTGTATTTTTAATAAATTATCTACATTTTTGTCAATTTAACTATTAATTTGTTAACTTATCTTTGTTTTACAATAACTGATCTGTATTTCCCATTATCTTCTGCAACTTCTCTCAAATGAACACAATAATAATAATAATAATAATAATAATAATAATAATAATAATAATAATAATAATAACCTGCTTTATTCATTACAATAAATCCTCGTAGAAATTGGACTATAGCAGCAGAAGTAGGTGGTAAATGTTTGACGAGCCTTCTCTACACCCATGGAAAACCTCAATCCCGCCCCCCCCCAAAAAAAAAAACAATCCTTAGCTCAAAAGGACAGTAAAAATTTGGTAATGAGTGCCCATATTCATTAGTAATTTGTAAACTGGTATATATATATATATATATATATATATATATATATATATATAAATATATATATATAAATATATATATATATATATATATATATATATATATATATATATATATATATATATATATATATATATATATATATATATATATATATATATATATATATATATATACACATATATAGTTCAATGGAATATTTCTCTTACAGTTAGTCAACACAAATCAATTTTGATATTTATTGCCTCATTAGTCCGTCCTTATAGCTTCAGATTTCTCTCACTGTTTACGTTTTCCCAGACATTCTAAAACAAAGTCAGTCTTTCCACTTGGGTCTGGAATATTCCTCTTCGAGATGGAATCTCCCTGTGGTTCCAAAAGAGACTCACCTGAGGTTGGAATCTTCCTTCCACTTTGAGGAGGTTTTACCATGAGGCTGGAATCTTCCCCCAATACCGAGGAGGTTTTGCCCTGAGGCTGGAACCTTTACCCAATACTGAGGAGGTTTTTACCCTGAGGCTGGAATTAGGCTGGAATCTTCCCCAACCCTGAGGAGGTTTTACCCTGAGGCTGGAATTTTCACCCCACCTTGAGGAGGTTTTACCCTGAGGCTGGAATCTTCCCCAAATACTGAGGTTTTACCCTGAGGCTGGAATCTTCCCCCAATACTGAGGAGGTTTTACCCTGAGGCTGGAATCTTCCCCCAATACTGGGGAGGTTTTACCCTGAGACTGGAATCTTCCTCAAATACTGAGGTTTTTACCCTGAAGCTGGAATAAGGCTGGAATCTTCCCCCCACCCTGAGGAGGTTTTACCCTGAGGCTGAAATTTTCACCCCACCTTGAGGAGGTTTTACCCTAAGGCTGGAGTCTTCCCCCAATATTGGGGAGCTTTTACCCTGAGGTTGGAATCTTCCTTCCACTCTGAGGAGGTTTTACCCTGAGGCTGGAATCTTCCCCCAATACTGAGGAGGTTTTACCCTGAGGCTGGAATCTTCACCCAATACTGAGGAGGTTGTTACCCTGAGGCTGGAATTAGGGTGGAATCTTCCCCTCCACCCTGAGGATGTTTTACCCTGAGGCTGGAATCTTTCCCAAATACTGAGAAGGTTTTACACTGAGGCTGGAATCTTCCCCTCGACTTAAAGATGTTTTCCCCTGAGGCTGGAATCATCCCCTCACCCAGAAGAGGAATTACCCTGAGGCTGGAATCTTCTTCCCACACTGAGGAGCTTTAATCCTGGGACTGGAATCCTCCCTTACCCTTAAGCCCACCCCTAGGGACAGGAATCATCAGGAGTCATCAGCCGGTGCCAAAGAAGCTCCCCTTGAAGCTGGAATCCTCCCACCTAGCAACGAGTCTCATCGCAGCCCTCCCTTCTGAGACGACCGGAATATTCCAGCCATTTCACAGGCTCCCACTCCTCTTGGAATCTTTCTTTACCACAACCAGACCCCCACAGGACCATTCCTGGCATAAGGAATTGTGGAGATCCTTGGGGATGGAATTATTCCCCTCCACTAAAAGGGTAATCCTTCGAGCTGGAACCTTCCTATTCCAGACCCCATCCTCCCCATTCCCTTTCCCTTCTTCTTCTTCTTCTTCCAAACACAGAGATCTACCTGGATCCCAATTACCGCTTACGGTTGGACTTCGACGAAAGTTACACGACCCTATGGATTTCAAGGGGGCACACAATTACCCCTAACAAACTGACTATACCTCTTCTCCCACTCTCTCTCTCTCTCTCTCTCTCTCTCTGTTTGTTTACGTCCCAGCTGGATAATGCAAGGACAAGTCCTACCGCAGGAATCGTTCCTAAGTCTGTGTGTGTGTGTGTCTGTCAAGGACAGATCCTACAGCAGGAATCCTTCGTAAGTGTGTCTGTCTAAACAGACACATATAAAATAAGAGATGGATACGATTTGCAATGAAAATAGAATATAATACAGAATTCAGGCCTAAGGCCAAGC
>JANJGK010000049.1:1503297-1548297 GCA_039081455.1 Macrobrachium rosenbergii
TTCTTTGGTTGTGGGGCACTTAATTAACCCTTCCTTGAGTTCCTTTGCTTGAGGGGACACTTAAGTAACCCTTTCTTGAGTTATTTGGTTGTGGGGACACTTAACTAACCCTTCCTTGGGTTTCTTTGGTTGTGAGGACACTTAATTAACCCTTCCTTGAGTTTCTTTGCTTGTGGGGACACTTAAGTAACCCTTTCTTGGGTTATTTGGTTGTGGGGACACTTAACTAACCCTTCCTTGAGTTTCTTTGGTTGTGGGGACACTTAATTAATCCTTCCTTGAGTTCCTTGGCTTGTGGAGACACTTAAGTAACCATTTCTTGAGTTATTTGCTTGTGGGGACACTTAAGTAACCCTTTCTTGAGTTATTTGCTTGTGGGGACATTAAGTAACCCTTCCTTGAGTTCCTTTGCTTATGGGGACACTTATGTAACCCTTTCTTGAGTTATTTGCTTGTTGGGACACTTAACTAACCCTTCCTTGAGTTTCTTTGGTTGTGGGGACACTTAAGTAACCCTTCTTTGAGTTCCTTTGCTTGTGGGGACACTTAAGTAACCCTTTCTTGAGTTATTTTGCTTGTGGAGACACTTAACTAACCCTTCCTTGAATTTCTTTGGTTGTGGGGACAGTTAATTAACCCTTCCTTGAGTTCCTCTGCTTGTGGGGACACTTAAGTAACCCTTCCTTGAGTTCCTTTGCTTATGGGGACACTAAGGTAACCCTTCCTTGAGTTCCTTTGCTTGTGGGGACACTTAAGTAACCCTTTCTTGAGTTCCTTTGCTTATGGGGACACTTAAGTAACCCTTCCTTGAGTTCCTTTGCTTATGGCGACACTTAAGTAACCCTTCCTTGAGTTCCTTTACTTATGGGGACACTTAAGTAACCCTTCCTTGAGTTCCTTTCCTTATGGAGACACTTAAGTAATCTTCCTTGAGTTCCTTTGCTTGTGGAGACACTTAACTAACTCTTCCTTGAGTTCATTTGCTTGTGGGACACTTAAGTAACCCTTCCTTGAGTTCCTTTCCTTATGGAGACACTTAAGTAATCTTCCTTGAGTTCCTTTGCTTGTGGAGACACTTAACTAACTCTTCCTTGAGTTCATTTGCTTGTGGGACACTTAAGTAACCGTTTCTTGAGTTCCTTTGCTTATGGGGACACTTAAGTAACCCTTCCTTGAGTTCCTTTGCTTACGGGGACACTTAAGTAACCCTTTCTTGAGTTATATGCTTGTGGGGACACTTAACTAACACTTCCTTGAGTTTCTTTGGTTGTGGGGACACTTAATTAACCCTTCCTTGAGTTCTTTTGCTTGTGGGGACACTTGAGTAACACTTTCTTGAGTTCATTTGCTTGTGGGACACTTAAGTAACCCTTCCTTGAGTTTCTTTGGTTGTGGGGCACTTAATTAACCCTTCCTTGAGTTCCTTTGCTTGAGGGGACACTTAAGTAACCCTTTCTTGGGTTATTTGCTTGTGCAGACACTTAACTAACCCTTTCTTGAGTTTCTTTGGTTGTGGGGACACTTAATTAACACTTCCTTGAGTTTCTTTGCTTGTGGGGACACTTAAGTAACCCTTTCTTGAGTTATTTGGTTGTGGGGACACTTAACTAACCCTTCCTTGAGTTCCTTTACTTATGGGGACACTTAAGTAACCCTTCCTTGAGTTCCTTTGCTAATGGAGACACTTATGTAACTCTTCCTTGAGTTCCTTTGCTTGTGGGAACGCTGGAGTAACCCTTCCTTGAGTTCATTTGCTTGTGGGACACTTAAGTAACCATTTCTTGAGTTCCTTTGCTTATGGGGACACTTAAGTAACATTTCCTTGAGTTCCTTTGCTTATGGGACACTTAAGTAACCTCTTCTTGAGTTATTTGCTTGTGGGGACACTTAAGTAACCCTTCCTTGGGTTTCTTTGGTTGTGGAGACACTTAAGTAACACTTCCTTGAGTTCCTTTGCTTGTGGGGACACTTCAGTAACCCTTTCTTGAGTTATTTTGCTTGTGGAGACACTTAACTAACCCTTCCTTGAGTTTCTTTGGTTGTGGGGACACTTAATTAACCCTTCCTTGAGTTCCTTTGCTTGTGGGGACACTTAAGTAACCCTTCCTTGAGTTCCTTTGCTTGTGGGGACACTAAGGTAACCCTTCCTTGAGTCCCTTTGCTTGTGGGGACACTTAAATAACCCTTTCTTGAGTTCCTTTGCTTGTGGGGACACTTAAGTAACCCTTCCTTGAGTTCGTTTGCTTGTGGGACACTTAAGTAACCATTTCTTGATTTCCTTTGCTTATGGGGACACTTAAGTAACCCTTCCTTGAGTTCCTTTGCTTATGGGGACACTTAAGTAACCCTTTCTTGAGTTATTTGCTTGTGGGGACACTTAACTAACCCTTCCTTGAGTTTCTTTGGTTGTGGGGCACTTAAGTAACCCTTCCTTGAGTTCCTTTGGTTGTGGGGACACTTAAGTAACCCTTTCTTGAGTTATTTTGCTTGTGGAGACACTTAACTAACCCTTCCTTGAGTTTCTTTGGTTGTGGGGACACTTAATTAACCCTTCCTTGAGTTTCTTTGCTTGTGGGGACACTTAAGTAACCCTTCATTGAGTCCCTTTGCTTGTGGGGACACTTAAGTAACCCTTCCTTGAGTTCCTTTGCTTGTGGGGACACTTAAGTAACTCTTTCTTGAGTTCCTTTGCTTGTGGGGACACTTAAGTAACGCTTCCTTGAGTTCCTTTGCTTGTGGGGACACTTAAGTAACCATTCCTTGAGTTCATTTGCTTGTGGGAACACTCAAGTAACCCTTCCTTCAACTCCTTTGCTTGTGGGGACACTTAAGTAACCGTTCCTTGATTTCCTTTTCTTGTGGGGACACTTCAGTAACCCTTTCTTGAGTTCCTTTGCTTCTAGGGACACTCAAGTACCATTTTCTTGAGTTCCTTTGCCTGTGGGGACACTCAAGTAACCCTTCCTTGAGTTCCTTTGCTTATGGGGACACTTAAGTAACAATTTCTTGAGTTCCTTTGCTTATGGGGACATTTAAGTAACCCTTACTTGAATTTATTTGCTTATGGGGACACTTAAGTAACCCTTCCTTGAGTTCCTTTGCTTGTGGGGACACTTAAGTAACCCTTCCTTGAGTTCATTTGCTTATGGGGACAATTAAGTAACCCTTCCTTGAGCTCCTTTGCTTGTGGGGACACTTAAGTAACCCTTCCTTGAGTTCCATTGCTTGTGGGGACACTTAAGTTACCCTTCCTTGAGTTCATTTGCTTATGGGGACACTTAAGTAACCCTTCCTTGAGTTCCTTTGCTTGTGGGGACACTTAAGTAACCCTTCCTTGAGTTCCTTTGCTTGTGGGGACACTTAAGTAATCCTTCCTTGGGTTCCTTTGCTTGTGGGGACACTTAAGTAATCCTTCATTGAGTTCCTTTGCTTGTGGGGACACTTAAGTAACCCTTCCTTGAGTTCCTTTGCTTGTGGGGACACTTAAGTAATCCTTCCTTGGGTTCCTTTGCTTGTGGGGACACTTATGTAACCCTTCCTTGAGTTCCTTTGCTTGTGGGGACACTTAAGTAACCCTTCCTTGAGTTCCTTTGCTTGTGGGGACACTTAAGTAACCCTTCCTTGAGTTCCTTTGCTTGTGGGGACAATTAAGTAACCCTTCCTTTAGTTCCTTTGCTTGTGGGGACACTCAAGTACAATTTTCTTGAATTTCCTTGCTTGACGAGACACGAAAGCAACCATTTCATCTCTTTTCTTAGTTTAGCTTCGGGATTTTCTCACCTATATCTGGTTAACTAGTAGCAATTGTTCAAGGTTATACATTATGCAAAATCTTTCATATTTGCAATTCTTTATTCTACCATTTTACTATTCCGTTGGAAATGATTCTTCATAGTCTTAAGGCTTATTCCATGAGGATGTATATGCATCATGAATGAAAATAATGATATGTGATTCAACACGAGGTAACCAAGCATGAGTTTAACATGATTTAAGTTAGATTCGCGTTAACCATTTGGAGATTTTAGACTAGTTACCCATTTAAGAGAGTCATTTTCTTTTATGTATCTTCAAGAAATTAATAGAAAACGAGAAACCTTGATTTTTATGGATAGACTATTATAATATCTTATTTCCTTATATGTAAAAAAAGCAAAAAAAAAAAAAATTATAAATTGTGAACATGATTACATGATTCATATACACTATGATATATATATATATATATATATATATATATATATATATATATATATATATATATATATATATATATATATATATATATATATATATATATATATATATATATATATATATATATATATATATATATACAGAGAGAGAGAGAGAGAGAGAGAGAGAGAGAGAGAGAGAGAAAGAAAATAGGCCCTTTTAATGCATTTTTCAAGGCTTGATAGTTTGTTATCTATTCACATAGTAGCCTGCTAGTAAGCATATTAATTTTATTTGGTAGTTATGAAATTTTCAAAATGGTCCTTTGCATTAAAAAGATGTTCTTGGTTTCTATTTGCCAACTTTCACATTTTAAAAAATATAGGCCTATTCTCTGTTGCATAGCAACTGCCGTTAATTTGAATTGTAATAATTGTGATAACAGTAATAACTGCTGTCTTTTTCCCCCAGACAGTGCACTTCAATTTATCTCGGCTTTCCCTCGAGGAGGCGATGGCGCCGACGCAGGAGGTGAAGGACCTCTTGCAGAAAGCCTTCGACATCTTCAAGGGCAACGTGGCCAAGGGCGTCCCTGAACCCGACGAAAAATTCTTTAGGAAGATTTTCGATTCAGATGAGGTAGGCCTACGTCCTTTCATGACTGAATTTCACTCTTTTTTTTGCGAATAACTCGTCTCCGTTTCATTCGGTTATAATCATCACGCATCAATAGAGGCTTTTGTTCTATGACTGCCAGTGTCTGAGCACTGCTATAATAAATCTAAAAAGTGTATTGACATCGATCCTTAGCTGAGTAATTACTGAGGAAGCCAAAGTCATTGATAAGACCTTCAAAGAACCAGTTTTGAATGAAATTAAAGTTCCTTATAATAAAAATATTGGCTGCAAGCTGATGCCCTTGTATCCTTGCATACAAACACCTTTCTGACCAAGTTTATAGGCCTATCCTCTTGTCTAAAGGAAACTACTGATTTTACAAGTAATAATAACAGTGGTTTGCCTCCCCCCCTTTTTTTTTTGTCTAACCTAGCATACTTCATAAAACACAAACAACTCAGTGTCAATTTGTTGGTGACCCTGCATCCTTACATATGAACACCTTTCTGCCTAACTTTATATTTTCTTATCTGAAGGAAGTTAATGATTTTACAAGTAATGTAACAGCTGTGTGCCTTCCTTTGTCTAATCTACTCTAGGGCCCTACTTCTCCATCATACCCAGGCAACTCACTGTGATTTTATCGATACCCCTGTGTCCTTACGTATGAACACCTTTCTGACCAAGTTTATAGGCCTATCCTCTTGTCTATAAAGGAAGCTACCATAAAAGTTTTGAGCCTTCCTGTGTTTAGTCTATAACCAAACGACTCCGCGTCACTTTACGCAGCCATGATTCCCCACAGCAGGAGAAACAGCAAGTCTTCATCAAGATCCGCGTGTCCAACACCGGGAAGGCCACGACGCTGAGGCTCAACACCAACGAAGCCTACGTCCTGAACGTCAAGACCAACGAGACGAATTCCCTCACCAACGTCACCATCGACGCCTCGACCTTCTTCGGCGCTCGTCACGCCCTGGAGACTCTCTCCCAGCTGATCGAGTACGACCCCGCGAAGGGCTCGCTGCAGGTACGGGAGGGGGAATGGCAAGGTGTTGGTTGTGTATGGGCTTAATATACGTGAATTCATGCACTCGTTCAGCTTCAGTCCTGCGTGAGGAATGTGTGGTGATAGATTGCAGAGTATACGACCTTTTTGATATAGTCAGAATAATCTGGCCATATCTTTCACTGTATCCTGGGCAAACGCTTCAATGTTTATCAGTGAATATATAATTTATCTATATTTATATATGCTCCACACATTTCCAGATCGTTTCACAAGTGGCCGTTGTCGACAAACCCGCCTTCAGGTACCGAGGGATCCTCCTGGACACGGCCAGCAACTTCATCAGCGTGAGAGCTATTGAACGCACCCTGGACGCCATGGCTGCCAACAAACTCAACACCCTGCATTGGCACATCACAGACACAGCCTCGTTCCCTCTGTACTTGAAGTCCTTGCCAGATATGTCCTACTTCGGATCCTATAGCCAGAGACAGATATACAATACCTCGGACGTTTCGCACGTCGTGGAGTACGCGAGAGTGAGAGGGATTCGGGTGGTTCCCGAATTTAGTGCCCCCGGTCATGTTGGTAACGGGTGGCAATGGACGGAGAAGAAGGGACTTGGCAAGATGGCTGTGTGCGTTAAGCAGGTAAGCGGAAAGAGTTGAATGAATGGGACAAGTTGGTATCTGCAAAACTGTCATGTCCATGTCTTCATTTCCATACATTCATTCATTACAACTTATTTAATTTCATTTATTTATTGCTTGAGGAAGTGGGACCTACCGGGATTGTCCATATCAGCAATTTATTTAGCTATTTACAATGTTTTGAGTTTCTTTGGAGAAAACTTTTTGTAAATCCATAATGCCTAAGTCAGTCCAAAGTTAATTTACTTGGATCATAAATAATTTTGCTTCTGTGTATATGGTTAAAGAAATATATTTACATATACATACACACACACACACACACACACACCTACATTTATACCTCTAATGGCTAACCTGAACAGGTAAACCCACGCAGTCATACCTGTATGCCTGTAGGCGTGTAGAGTACTATGAGTACACCTGTGCAGTTCTACTTGAGCGGGTAAACCGCAGGTGTACATACCTGCATAGGTCCACCAACAAGTGTTGAAAAGCCTTTTGAAATTAACCCAAGTTCCTTTTCTTCTGTCCTTCCATTTGGACACAGCATCTAAATGTTTGTTATTTTTGTCACCTTAAGCCCTTCAACTGACTTACACTCCCTTCTTCCAGGAGCCCTGGTCATCATACTGCTCTGAGCCTCCCTGCGGACAGCTGAACATCGCCAACAACAACACATATGGAATTCTGACTCAGATTTATGAAGAAATGGCTGACATTTTCGCGCCTCTGGATCTTTTCCACTTTGGAGGACAGGTAAGACAGATCTGTTGTAAAATTTCCACTTTGGAGGACAGGTAAGATAGAGTTGTTGTGAAATTTCCACTTTGGGGGACAGGTAAGACAGTTCTGTTGTAAAATTTCCACTTTGGAGGACAGGTAAGACAGATCTGTTGTGAAATTTCCACTTTGGAGGACAGGTAAGACAGATCTGTTGTAAAATTTCCACTTTGGAGGACAGGTAAGACAGATCTGTTGTAAAATTTCCACTTTGGAGGACAGGCAAGACAGATTTGTTGTAAAATTTCCACTTTGGAGGACAGGTAAGACAGATCTGTTGTAAAATTTCCACTTTGGAGGACAGGTAAGACAGATTTGTTGTAAAATTTCCACTTTGGAGGACAGGTAAGACAGATCTGTTGAAAAATTTCCACTTTGGAGGACAGGTAAGACAGGTCTGTTGTAAAATTTCCACTTTGGAGGACAGGTAAGACAGGTCTGTTGTAAAATTTCCACTTTGGAGGACAGGTAAGACAGATCTGTTTAAAAATTTCCACTTTGGAGGACAGGTAAGACAGGTCTGTTGTAAAATTTCCACTTTGGAGGACAGGTAAGACAGGTCTGTTGTAAAATTTCCACTTTGGAGGATAGGTAAGACAGATCTGTTGTAAAATTTCCACTTTGGAGGACAGGTAAGACAGATCTGTTGTAAAATTTCCACTTTGGAGGACAGGTAAGACAGATCTGTTGTAAAATTTCCACTTTGGAGGATAGGTAAGACAGATCTGTTGTAAAATTTCCACTTTGGAGGACAGGTAAGACAGATCTGTTGTAAAATTTCCACTTTGGAGGACAGGTAAGACAGATCTGTTGTAAAATTTCCACTTTGGAGGACAGGTAAGACAGGTCTGTTGTAAAATTTCCACTTTGGAGGACAGGTAAGACAGATCTGTTGTAAAATTTCCACTTTGGAGGACAGGTAAGACAGATCTGTTGTAAAATATCAAACGCGTCCTGATATCACGTCTCCCACAAAAAACTCTGTCCATTATTTTGCTATTTTTTTTTATATTTTTCATGTTGATAATCAAAAAGAGGCAGAAAAAACAGTACTTCTCTCTCTGATTCACTTAATTTGACCATTTGTTCAAAATTAAAAAAAAATAATAATTTGCCTTTCTGGGAAATGTCAAAAATATATATGTCCTCTACTTTTCAGATGATTTTGTTCGATTCCAATAGAGTTTCAAAGTGAAAACAGAATATCTTTCTGGAGCAGAACTATATTCTCTCTCCCTTCGATTTTAATAACGACTAACCTTTCACAAACTTCTGCTGCATCACTCATTCAGAAGGACAAGAGTTGCTTCACATATTTATCTCTCTAAGTATTCTGCTGTCAAATGTATTCACCTGAACTCCTGAAGTTTAAGGTTATCCTGTCGACATTAACGAATGAAGCAAAGCAATCTTACTGAAGAAGAATAAAAAAAATACTGGTCACAAATAGATTAAAGGAGTAGTATCATAAATATATATATATATATATATATATATATATATATATATATATATATATATATATATATATATATATATATATGTGTGTGTGTGTGTGTGTGTGTGTGTGTGTGTGTGTGTGTGTGTGAGTATGTATGTATGTATGTGTGTGCGCGTGTATTCAACTGAGTTTCCGGAGTAATTCTATACCTCCAAGCAGTAAAACATCTGATGAGTTTTCATATTTTTCTGCACTTGTGCATCTATAAACGTATAAATAAGTTCTGCTTATAACACATACAACCATTTAACCATGTGACGCCACAGATAGATATTAAATGAATCAACTTTTTTTTAGGAAGTAAACTTGAACTGCTGGAACAGCACTGAAGAAATCGTCAACCATTTGACTGAAAGAGGTTTGAACCAATCAGTTGACTCCTTCCTCGACCTCTGGAGCGAATTCCAGTCCAATGTTTACAACATGTTCCCCGCAGACAATCAGACTGGAAAGGTCCAGGGCATCCTCTGGAATTCCCAGCTGACTAGTGCAGAAAAGGCTGACAAATACCTCGACCCTCGCAAGTACATCATTCAAGCCAGCGGAAGTGTCAAAGACCAGAGAGTCATTGGAGACCTCCTGAAGAAGGGCTACCACGTGATACTAAGCAATTCAGACGCCTGGTTCCTGAACTGTGGCTTTGGGTCATGGGTGACCAAAGGCCAGCACCCTTGCGGGTCGTACAAGGGATGGCAGGCTGTCTACGACAACAGTCCTCACGACGTTGCCTCCAATGAGACCGGGTCGTACCAGAAGAAGCTGTTGCTCGGTGGAGAGGCTGTTCTCTGGAGTCAGCAGGTAGACGATGCTTCTCTTGATGCGAAGGTGAGTTGGTGGGAAAGGTGTGACTTTTAGTGTCTAATTCTTTAATAGCCATGGTCTTGTTCATATGAGTTTGAACATCTTGCATGTCCCACACAAAGGTGACCTAATGTCCTTCCCAGGAATGTCGAGGTCTAAGATTTCTGGAACACCTTGGTTCTCAGCAATGTTGGACAATCCTCTAGCTGGTTTCTTTTTCAGATTGCATCTTTGTTAGGCTTTATCTCCTTTTTCTATAGAGTGCTGTACTCCATAGCTATTTTCTGATGATCCCGCTCTGAATCTGTGCTAAATGTATAGCTGTTATTTCTTATCTGTAGAGTATTCGTCAATGTAAATTTCAACCATTACATAGGATTGAAGGTAGAATTTTACTTACCTTATTTATTAATGTTCACAGCATTAGTGTTTATCAGCAGCGCCAATGACTAACACTGTTGTGACATCATGACAGTTAAGCAGATTCCAAAATTTTTTATGAATCAGTGGTAGTTGGTATAGGACCTTTAATGTTCTTGTTTAGACATGGTATGATGGACCTAGACATGATAGAAGTAAGAAAAGAAGTGGTACTTATCCAGAAAGTCAGTGATAAATTCTTTACCTAGTCGAGATTCAAGCACCGTTACCCTGCACGTGTGGTTCTGGCTGTCACGTCCAGTCAAAGACAAGAGGGAAAGGTTGGCTCACAAGGTCAAATGTACTGGCCATTTTTTCCACCAAGCTTTGCACAGAACAGCCTAATGTATTTTTCCATGTTGGCAAAAATCAAAGTTTTGAATGTCTGCTCAGGGGATTTCACACAGTAGAATTCCAGTTTGATTTCCATTATTGGCTACATTTGCCACTAGGGTAAAGATATAGGCCAGTGAATGTTTCGGGTGACGCACCCATCGCAGCTGAAGTTGAGAACCTCAGATGGATGTTTCATTTTACCTTGTCTTTTCAGCTATGGCCCCGTGGCGCCGCGCTTGCAGAGAGGCTCTGGACGAATCCAAAGCATAACTGGGAACCAGCTGAAATCCGCTTCATCCACCAGAGACAAAGGCTATTCCAGAGAGGGGTCATGGCTGACCGCATCCAGCCTGAGTGGTGTCACCAGAATGAGAAGCTCTGTTACCTCAGATAAGGTTAAACACCGGCCTTTACCGTTAGGAGTAGAGCAAGAGGAATTTACTTGTGAAAATGTCAACGTATCGTTTTCCAAACCGTGTTACAAATGGTATATAATCCTTGACCTTCTGTAAACTAATGTTCCAAATATTTAAGAGATTTCTTATATGCCGGCAAATACTTTAGTTAAAGTGATTGTTTCATTTCCTTCCTAATTGTATTCATTAGACCAACTACAGTAGATTTAGTCTGGATCTCTTTCATAGACTGCTTAAATAGTTAACTTTCTGTAGCTCCTGTTAGACCTGCACTGCAAGTGCTGGTGTGTTACCAATCTGCACTAGAGCTATAGACATGGGATGAAACCTTTATAGTTAAATGCAGAGAACACTTCGAGGTGAATGAACTGAGACTAAAGAGCTCATGTAACATGTTACACTCTGAATTACTGTTCAGTAGAGTTGGTGAAATTACCTCCATAAATGCTTATCATAAATAATCCAGAAAAATTTCTAGAGCTAAGCGACCTTATCAAATTCGGCGAAAGCCTTTGAAGAAATCCTCGTTTAAGACAACTGTAGCTTTAGACGTCAAATATACCTGGGGAAAGGTGAGCCTTTAAAGCCTAGATTTCCATGTCAGCCTGACTTTAAAATGAGAAACGACTGAAGGGTCAATAACTTCAGTACCTTTCAAACCAGGAACAACAGGGGCAGTTAATATGATCGTTCTTATCATGTTACAAAAAAAAAGCCTGGGTTCGACAGTAAAAGTCTGGGATCGACGGTAATCACAAAGATAAAAGGTGTCCCCAGAGAGAGAACCAGAGACGGGTGATCCCATTTTGATAAGAGTTCTCAGAGGACTCGGAGCTTTGTTATCAGACCATAAATGATAATGACTAGATGATCTAGATTGACGCTCCATAAACGATTATGCAGGTGTCGAGGAGATTATCAAAATGTTGCAGTTTAGCTTGACACATATACAACCTCACACATTTAATGCTTCTATAAGCAAAGAAACCATCATGGTTTTAAGCAAATTGAGGCATACACGCCCTCATCAATATTCTTCCTAGTTCAGCCTAGCCTGTCCATCTAACTTCATCTACTAATTCCGCCACCAGCAAAATAAGCAATACCACTTTTGGGGGCTTCGATGAAATTAGAGATAATTTGCTGTGGAAATTAATGGTCGCTGGCCTTTCCAGTGAGTATGGAAGGTAATTATTGAATAGCCAGTTATTCTATAATAATAATCATCTCTAAATTCTAAGCAGAGCAAACATACATACATTCAATTTCAGTTACCAGGCTTGTCACCCCTAAAGGTCTCTACAAGTCTTGGAAATCACCCCTTGCGAATTGTTATTATTATTATTATTATTATTATTATTATTATTATTATTATTATTATTATTATTATTATTATTATTATTATTATTATTATTCAGAAGATGAACCCTATTCATATGGAACAAGCCCACCACAAGGGCCACTGACTTGAATTTCAAGCTTCCAAAGAATATGTCGTCCATTCGAAAGAAGCAACGGAAGGTAATTGGAAATACAGAAAGCTATTAGAAAACCAGATAAATTAACAAATTAATAAATAAATAAAGATATAGGTAAAATAATAAAGATAGAAGTTGAATTGTATTAGGGTAGGACTGCATTGCACCTTCGCTTGAACTTTTGAAGTTCCAATGCACACCATCCTCTGGAAAGCTGTTCCACAGTCCAGAGGTGTGAGGAATGAAGGGAATGAAGGACCTCTGGAACTGAGAATTCCCCCTTTTTTAACAATGTGGTGCCCGTGACTGGGCATAGAAGCCCGACTCAGTCTCCAGAACTCCTCAGTCTAAAGAAGAATGAAAGAAGGGTTAATACACCGAGAGAGAGAGAGAGAGAGAGAGAGAGAGAGAGAGAGAGAGAGAGAGAGAGAGAGAGGTAAGCATTGCAACTCGGATTCGATATCCCCCTAACGGAGCAATAATAACCTTCCTTAAGACTGCCAAGATAATCCCGCAGCTTGACGTATTTTTCGTCGAGTGTCAGGCGTTCCCTTTTATCAAGTGCGCATGCGCTGCAAGTCATCATGGAACTGACGTCAGCGAGATCGCGTTACAAAGACGCCGACATTCTTTCTCTCTCTCTCTATCTCTCTCTCTGGGGCCGATAACGTCGGCTTTATCTGGATAGAGATAACGATGCGACTCTGGCTTGTTATCTACGCTAGTACTAAACGCCGTATGGTAAATGTAGAGCAGACGGCTGCAGGATGATATTCGCTTATTAATAATGGGTGTATATAATAATTAATGGGCGTATATAATACTTTGATCCCCTTGGGGCTAGTACTAAACATGGCGGAATCTCCCTGGGACGCCGTGTTTAGTACTAGGCCCTCGGGGATCAAAGTATAATATATACCATTTCCATATTGTGTGGTCAACAAATTATATTAATAAACGATATCTTTTGATCCCGGAGGGGCTAGTACTAAACATGGCGGAAGCTATTTGGGATGCCGTGTTTAGTACTAGCCCCTCGGGGATCAAAGTACTGTATACACCCATTTCTATATTGTTTGGTCGACATATTATATTAATAAACGATATCTTTTGATCCCGGAGGGGCTAGTACTAAACATGGCGGTAGCTACTTGGGACGCCGTGTTTAGTACTAGCCCCTTGGGGATCAAAGTACTGTATACACCCATTTCTATATTGTTTGGTCGACAAATTATATTAATAAGAGATATCTTTGTTCCCCTAAGTGCTAGTACTAATCCTGTTGGAAGCTCAATGGGACGCCGTGTCTAGTACTAGCCCCTCGGGAATCAAAACATTGTATATACCCATTTCTATATTGTTTGGTCGACAAATTATATTAATAAACGACGTCTTTGATCCCCGAGGGGCTAGTACTAAACATGGCGGAAGCTCAATGGGACGCCGTGTTTAGCACTAGCCCCTCGGGGATCAAAGCACTATATTCACCCATTTCTATATTGTTTAGTCGACAAATTATATTAATAAGCGATATCTTTGTTCCCCTAGGTGCTAGTACTAACCATAGCGGAAGCTCAACAGGACGCCGTGTTTAGTACTAGCCTCGTTAGAACGCCAAGAAAAATCGTCTCTTCCGCGATAACGAGTTCATACCACCCATTTCTGGATGTGGAGAGAGAGAGAGAAATGACAAACATCGAGCTGGTTAGGTTATGATCTCTCTCTCTCTCTCTCTCTCTCTCTCTCTCTCTCTCTCTCTCTCTCTCTTTACGCCATCTTCTTGGTCTTACTCTACCTCTCCTAATCCACTTACTTCCCTTTCCCTTCTCTCTCTCTCTCTCTCTCTCTCTCTCTCTCTCTCACGCCATCTTCTCAGTCTTACTCTACCTCTCCTAATCCATGTGCTTCCTCCCCCCACCTCTCTCTCTCTCTCTCTCTCTCTCTCTCTCTCTCTCTCTCTCTCTCTCTCTCTCTTACTCCTTCTGCTTGGTTTTATTCTACCTCTCCTAATCCACTTACTTCCCCACCCTTCTCTCTCTCTCTCTCTCTCTCTCTCTCTCTCTCTCTCTCTCTCCGTTTTCCTGAGAGGCTGTTTGCTGCGCAGTGTAGCCAGAAGATTAAACATATCAATTAATGAAATGACGTCACCGGCTGCTGTCTCCTCAGTGAGAGCATAACTATCTCTCCTTTCGTCCCTTCATTGCAAAACTGAGAGCATTTGACGAATCCAGGTACAGGCCTGGAGTTCCAGTTTTCAGTACTTGAGACTTCCAGGCTTAAATGAATATATATATATATATATATATATATATATATATATATATATATATATATATATATATAATTTTATAAACTCTAAAGGGGAGTGGCTAAGTGTTGAAGTTTGGGGGTCCAGTTCAACGTCTGTCCAGCAAGGCAGTCTCTATTTTGATCACTAATACGTATTCTCAAGGTCAGTCGGTTCGTAACTGTACAATCGTATAAAAAAATTAATAAAACGAAAACTGGCTGTAATGTGCATGAGATTATTATTATTATTATTATTATTATTATTATTATTATTATTATTATTATTATTATTATTATTATTATTAATGTTTTGAAGAAAATAACAGATTCAGTCGAATTGATTTTTCATTGATTCATTCTGATCCTATTTGTATTTCTTTTCTGTTCAGTGCTAAAGTTGGACAACAACTATTATTATTATTATTATTATTATTATTATTATTATTATTATTATTATTATTATTATTATTATTATTATTATCTACAAGAAAAAAACCAGATGTCTTTAAATAAAATGCATACGTATCCAACAGGAAAACACCTCTGACATTATGGAGGTCCTTCCAAGGCCAACCAGTAATCCCTGAAGAGATGCTTGTATACCGCCCACTCCAGCCCGAGAAGGTCTGATGCTGTCTGTTGCGAGTCCCTCAGCATTATATTGGGATGGGATTGTCAGCCCCACGCCCCCCGCGAAGCCGAAGATGGTCACGCATCCCAGGGCCACAGAGCCGAAGATGGTCACGCATCCCAGGGCCACAGAGCCGAAGATGGTCACGCATCCCAGGCCCACAGAAGAATTGGGGCCAGCTTCCTTCTCTGGCTTCAGGAATTCGGATTTTTCATTTATTAATTAATTTTTTCTTTTTTAATAAGTGAGATCTTTTCTTTCTTTATTCCCCTTTACCTTCTGTTACTTCTTCCTAATGAACGCCTTAATATTCTCTGGAACCTTGAATTTCAAGTCAGTGGCCCCTGTGGTGGGCTTGTTCCATATGAATAGGGTTCATCTTCTTAACAATAATAATAATAATAATAATAATAATAATAATAATAATAATAATAATAATAATAAAGGATGAACCCTTCTTTGAGGGCAGTTTCATTAAAAATTATAGCTGGTTCCTCGGCATTTAATTTATGCAGAGTCTTCTCTATTCTTCTTATTTGTTTTTCTTCAGCCCGGAAATCAGGTTTCCCAAGGACACACAAAGATTCCTACTTAGGTTCATACCCGCATGCCATTTCATTCACTGTTTTTGAAAATAGGCGCCACAGCGCGTTTGAAACGTCAGAGGAAACAAACCCAAGAATATAGGAATCTTTGTGTGTCCTTAGGAACCCTGAGGCAAAGAGTATAGAGAAGTGAAGAGAGGACACTCGTGCCTTCCCTTTGTAACGGCGGGGCGACGGTGGCGCCTCTACCGGCGGGCGCGTAATTGGAAGATGTCAACAACATGACTGGGACACAGTTCTGCTGCTGTTAATTGCCGGAATTCAAGAAAGAAAAGGACTGGGTTATCATTTTTTCGATTCCTCAAAGGCAAGGAAAGGTGGGTGATATGTTTTCAGTTACGTTTTATCAAAACTAAGTTCACACTGACGAAATTATGAGATATGTTGATGGTTATTCTCTCGTTGTTCCTTTGACCAAAGAGTATACTGTGCTCTAAACTCCCTGCTTTGGTTGTTTTATTCACCATGTTTTGTCTAGACACTACAATAGTTACTGAGTGCTGTTGTAGCGAATAAGCCACTCTCTTACTGCTCAAGCTATTGGTTTGTTTAATTGGGTTTCCCCGGAAACTCTCAGAGTCATAATCACTTAGATTTCTTCTTTTTGATTCCTCTTCGGGTGGTCTTCTTTCTTGCATTTCTACATTATTGTTCTTCTGCTCCTGTTGTCACACAAACTTTCCTGTAAAAATTGAGCACTGGTGGTGTAGTGTGGTATGAGGAGAAATGTGCTCAGTAAAAGTTTGTTTAAATTATCTAATTATTAGATATTTAATTAATTTGGTTGATATGTCACCCTTTCCCATACTGTCAAATGCTCCTGATGAGGAATGTATTGTGTGTTGATTTAAGAGTACACAGAATTTGTTGAGGAGATGGACCATTTGTTCAATTGTTTCAATAGTAGAACTCGTACAGTAAAGTAAAAATGCGACACGCCATGAGTCTGAAATCAGGTCACAAGGAATTTCTAGTTTACTGCCTCACATGGTTGGATGGTATCAAACCACTTGGTCCACGAAAGCTGCCCTGCCTCTCTGAATGGCAGATGGCAATCAGAGGTCTGTTACAGTTGTGGGATGAGTTACGTTCAAAGTACAAGCTGTCAATCAAGATTCTTTGGAGAATTTATTTTCAATAGTTCGGGGGAAAAGTGGGCACAGGGACAATCCAGATGCATTTCAGTTCAGGAGTGCATTCCGTCAAGTCATGGTGGATGCTATTATGGTCCCAAGTGCTGGTGCTAACTGCCGAGAAGACATTCATACCTTCTTGGTAACTCTGAACAATATAGGGACTTCAGATTTTGCAAAATCTGCAGTGAAAGTCACACATTCTTCTCTGCCAACTCCTGTATCAGTACAGTCAGTAATCACCCTTCCTGGGGGAGACCTACCACTCGAGGAATGCAATGTGTTAGCATGCATCACAGGTTTCATTGGGCGTAAGATTCGTCACAAGGTTTGTAGAGAATGCAGGACCGAGCTTCAAAGTACTCTCGACCCACACAACCCCGTTCGTGTTTTCCCTTCCAAGAAGACTTTCGGTAACACACTAGGAGAGGAGCTAATTGTGCCAAGTACAGTCCTTCACGACAAGATGGCTCAGATGGAAAACGAGTATAGAAAGATGGTTTCTGACATTTACTACATAAGCATCAGTCATCATCACACTTTGAAAGATGCTAACAAAAGTCTTTTAGCTGCAGGTCGAAAGAACAGAAATCTTATGAAGTTCAGCCAGGGGCGTCATTTCGGATTTTTGTTGGTGGGGGCAAAGATGGTTTGGCGAGCGAAGCGAGCCTAACTAGCTGGGTTTTTTATTTTTATTTTGAGCTATTTTATGTGCTTTTTGAAGCCACATGAGCAAGGGGTTTCAGCAAAATAGGCAGACAAAAAAACATTGTGTGTGATAGAGAAATACAGATTGATAGATTGATAGATAGATAGATAGATAAGTAGATAGACAGATAGATAGATAGATAGATAGACAGATATAACTTAATGTGGTGACACATTTGAATTTCGGTAGGAATAATGGAAAACCCGCTGCTGTTACTTCTTGGGGCTTAGGGGTGTGAGGGGGGGCAAGTTGAGGCTTGGGGCGGGGGGCAACTTGAGCCCTAGGGGGGCGCAGTTACCTCCCCCAGCCCCCCCCAAATCACGCCACTGGTTCAGTCATCTGTGATACTGAAAATGTATACTTGCAGTGCAGGGCCCCAGACGTGCTAAACATACTAGCGATGTCTTAAGTTGTATCCTCATTTTTCTGGCTTCCCTTGTGATAATATCTCTGTTTTCCATTTAATTTCTGAATAATATGGTTAGAAACATGTTTGTATTTGTCTACAGTCGCAGAAAAAAGTTCGAAAGAAGGCTTATTACGATCTGGTATGTGACTATGTAATGTTGGAAAAACCTTAAAGAACCCAAAAATGTAATGTAACGAACAAAAGCTTTACTTTGCACCATCGTAAATATTAGTGCATCCCGGCCCAGCATAATAAAATATAGATATCATTTCCAGTGTGATAAAATAAAGATATCAATTTACAACGGAGTTTGTTTATAGTCTGGCCTGATATATCTTATAACTTTATTATTTATTTATTTATTTATTTATTTCCTTTCATCCAAAATGAAACCTGGTTTAGCACAAGTAGTTATGTATGCATTTACTAATTTTTTCCCAATGGAATATTTAAATAATCAATCCAGATTAATGCATTACTATATAAATAATAATAAAAGATCAGGAGACAGTGTTCCAACCCACAAAGTGCTAACATTCGCCTTAAGCATTAGAGTGTTCTATGCCAGTACGAACAAATGCTGTCGCAGTTTACGCGCTCACCGTCGGATGGCGCCACCTGTCCCGCCGTTACAATTTTCCCGTAAGGACTCTCGCGACTGTCCACTCTTTACTTTTCTATACTCTTTGGCTGAAGAAATAAAAAGATAAGAAGAATAGAGAAGACTTTACAAATTAAATGCCGTGGAAACAGCTATAATAATAATAATAATAATAATAATAATAATAATAATAATAATAATAATAATAATAATAATAATGTTTGTGTAATAAAAACCCACAATTATATAGTAAACTACATTATCTGTAAAATACTTTTCGATTTTATATTGTAAAATATAGTTTACTATATAACTGTGGATTTTTACTGCACAAACTGTTTTTCACGAGATTGTGAATTTCTTAGCAGTAATAATAATAATAATAATAATAATAATAATAATAATAATAATAATAATAATAATGAATTCGTATCTAAGACATATCTTCTACTGATGAGGTGAAGCCCCTGTCTGGCCTCAATACAAATCCTTGATGGTCAACATGGCTTGGCTATGCCCTTAGAATGTTTAACGAAGCCACCTTCCTGGTGTTTGCCTGTTGCTGTAAATTCCTGCTCTCTTTCTCTCTCTCTCTCTCTCTCTCTCTCTCTCTCTCTCTCTCTCTCTCTCTCTCTCTCTCTCTTTGTGTCAAGGATAGCTTCTCTTTATTCTGATGGATCTTCTCGCAGAGAGAGAGAGAAATGACAAACATCGAGCTGGTTAGGTTATGATCTCTCTCTCTCTCTCTCTCTCTCTCTCTCTCTCTCTCTCTCTCTCTCTTACGCCATCTTCTTGGTCACACACTACCTCTCCTAATCCACTTACTTCCCTTTCTCTTCTCTCTCTCTCTCTCTCTCTCTCTCTCTCTCTCTCTCTCTCTCTCTCTCTCTCTCTCTCTCTCTCTCTCTCGCGCCATCTTCTCAGTCTTACTCTACCTCTCCTAATCCATGTGCTTCCTCCCCCCACCTCTCTCTCTCTCTCTCTCTCTCTCTCTCTCTCTCTCTCTCTCTCTCTCTCTCTCTCTCTCTCTCTCTCTTACTCCTTCTGCTTGGTTTTATTCTACCTCTCCTAATCCACTTACTTCCCCCCCCTTCTCTCTCTCTCTCTCTCTCTCTCTCTCTCTCTCTCTCTCTCTCTCTCTCTCTCTCTCTCTCTCTTTCAGACTACAGTACACTAGCTGGAATTTTCAAGACTCTCAATTTTCTCATGCAAGGTCATATCAGAGACATTGCACCAGCTTTGTTCTTTAACATCAAATTTTAGTGGTGAAAATCAGTTTCCTCTGAGTAAGAACTAATAATATATATATATATATATATATATATATATATATATATATATATATATATATATATATATATATATGTGTGTGTGTGTGTGTGTGAGTTGTAAATCTACAGCAAGCCTCAGATGAGAGTATACATGCAACATAGTCAAACTTATAATGATAAACCAGTACAGCAAAGGTAAATAACTGCTCTTCAAATATTGACCTGACAATCCAGTACTAGTTTCTCAAATGCCTTCAGGTACTGGCGACGAGTTTTTGCACAGATTTCAATATGATTTCTCTAGCTATGTCTCCTTAGTGAAAGAGAGAGAGAGAGAGAGAGAGAGAGAGAGAGAGAGAGAGAGAAGTAAAGCAAAAGATAGATCTTCGCAGAAGAAAGAAAGAGAGAGAAAATTAACAATAAAAGAGTAGTATGCAGATAAATACTAATAGACGTGGAATTAAAGAGAAGAGAAGCAACGGACTTGGATAAAAAGGTTGAAAAACTGGTGGAAAAAGGAGACAGAGACCAAAGGAAAATAGAAAGAAGATGACAAATGTGAAAACTACATTGAGAAAGGACGTTAGACAGATAGATAAGACTCTCAATCGTCAGGAATATGTTCACATTGTAAACAAGCAGCAAATCTCCTTATCATCTGATTAGGTGACACCATTATCAGACAATAAAATGGTCTTGCATTCTCTGGGGAGACCTAGTTGGGGTTTGGAGGGCGCAGTGGTTGTGTGGCCTTTCCCAGGTAGCGTCACTAAACTTTTGGGGTTTTTCACCGGTTCGTGAGTACTGAGTGGCGTGTTTTGAGTGTTCACTGTATATGTATGTATATATATATATATATATATATATATATATATATATATATATATATATATATATATATTTATATTATTTGGGCAGTATGCAGCCAAGGTTTTAAGCTTACTACAGTTTACAATTGACTTCTTGTAAGATATATCTGCACCTTTTCAATTTGTATTCTGTTCATGGGAAGAACTCTATATAAGCCTTAATCTCCTTACCTTTTTTCTACAGGTTGACGAATTCTCAGATCAAAATGGATAAGGTCAAATTCATAAAGGTACTCTTATTTGGCATCTTCCTCTTCGTGCCTGGCTCACTGGCCACATTCGCGTAAGTACTTTGGTTTTTTTTATTTTCATTGCCAAGATATTTAACAAATAGAGGAGTAAGATCCACAACAGCTTTCTCAGAAGATACCTCATATTACCACTGGGAGTTCAGTAGGTTATCAGTAGTTCCATGTTATATTGTGTTTCGTGTTATTACAAGGATAACATTGTTTTCCGTATACATTATTATCATCGCAAATAGTCCTTCCCGTATCATAATAATCATAACTTCTGTGTTTTCAGTTGTTGTGCTTATTTATGCTGCTTTAAAGTCCTATGTTTCTAAATCATATTTTTATAATTATGTTTAAGTGTTTCCAATTTAACTTCTCTTTCCATGAATAATTCATCTTAATTTTTCAATTCATATTTCGTCATTGCATTCCTCATTTTCTTTTGCTATTGATTCACCTGCCATTTAGAGGGTGCAGCAGGTGCTTCCCCCAACCAAAGGGTCCACAACCTTTCAACAGACTCTCCATCATATTTATTGCTAGAGTGAATGATAATTCCTCTTTGACTAATAATATAAAATATCTTCATCCCTTGACCATCTACAGGTTACCATCTCCTTGGGGCTACACCTGCAATTCTTCCACTGGAAATTGTGTCAAAACAGAAAGGACAGGCATATCCACCAGCATTTCCTTATCAAGGTGCAAACTTAACTGTGGCAAAGAGGGCGTTTTGTGGCCTAAACCAACCTCAGTGATTCTGGACGCAGGCATCGCAGAGTTTTTGCCCAGCAATGTCACGCTCAAACTCACAGTCTCCACAGAAGAGGTGGAAAGGCTCTTGCTACAGGCAACTGGCATCTTCAAGGAAAACTTGCAGATGAATCACCCAGAGTATATGAGTGGAAAGGCATTGTGGGAGGGCTTCTATGAGCCAGCAACTGTTGCTCATACACTCCACCTTGACATCACAGTAAGTGGAACTGACACTAGGCTGAAACTGGATACAGATGAATCTTACTCATTATCAGTAGCTACTTCAGGGGCTCAGTCTACAGCCACCATAATTGCCCCTTCTTATTTTGGTGCTCGACACGCCCTAGAGACACTCTCCCAACTAATTGCCTACGAGGAGAACACAAATGCTCTTTTACTTGTAAGTGAAGCCACGATTAGTGACTCTCCAGCCTTCCCATACCGAGGCATTCTACTTGATACATCCCGTAATTTCTATCCAGTGGAGGCTATTGAACGCACCCTTGATGCCATGGCGGCTAACAAGCTAAATACCTTCCACTGGCATGTGACAGACTCCCATTCATTTCCCATCTACTTGGAAAACCTGCCGAAGATGACTTACTATGGTGCCTATTCCTCTAGTCAGATCTACCACCCAGCAGATGTGAAGCACATTGTGGAATACGGAAGGGTCAGGGGGATTCGCGTCCTGCCAGAGCTCGATGCACCAGCTCATGTAGGGAATGGCTTTCAGTGGGGCCCACAGCATGGACTTGGAAACTTAGCTGTCTGTGTTAATAAGGTGAGGTTCACAATTTGGAATTGAAAACCTGTCCATCTTTTTTTAACAAGGCGATAAATATTTGCAATTAATGCCAGTAGGATCCATGGTCCTATTCATTGGATATATTCTTTTTTTTAATATTTTGCTTTCTAGAATGCAAGTTTGTCAGAGACCTTTAAATTCATGATCTCTTTTACATCTCTGAAATTGCTCTGCGATGGTATCACTGTGAGAAATGTCCTTTGTGTTTGTCAAGTTGAAGAGTATCAACTGGACTAAAGTGACCTTCAGCCAGTATTTAGAATCTATACCCCAGTCAAAATTAATTTTAGTTTCTGAAACGAATGAAAGAAAAATAATTGGGTGAAAGAAGATATGACGTAGTGTCTGGCTTTTTATTTCTGAAAGATTGGTAGAAAAAAATTCGTGATGGATAGGAATCTTGACTAGAATTTGTTTATTTATGTTGGTCTTATCTTTAACAATAGGAGCCATGGGATTCCTTCTGTCTGGAGCCTCCATGTGGCCAACTAAACCTAGCCAACAAGAAGATGTATGAGGTTTTGGGCCAGATATACAAAGATCTGGTTAACCTCTTCCAGCCCATTGACCTGTTTCATTTTGGAGGTGACGAAGTAAGTGAATGGACGGGATGAGCCTATTTGTCATGATGACTAAGTCAAGAATGTATATTGTAACTATATTTCTTAAAGGTAATCTTTATCTGTTAGAGGAGACATGAATAGCGTCGATGACTATAATTTCTCTTTACAATTGATACCCCTGTATCTCTGGTGACTGTAAATCAACTTACCGTATCCTTCAAGATAAACCTCGCCTGTTGGAACAGCACCGAAGAAATTGTGGACTGGATGAACGCAAATGGATTTGGGACCAGCGAGGACGCTTACTATGAGGAGTGGAGCAAGTTCCAAAAGAAGGCCCTGCAGCTGCTCACGGCAGCCAACAACAACGCTAAGGTTCCGGGAATCCTTTGGACTTCCCACCTGACGGAGAAGGGTCGCGCTGACTTGTACCTCCCAAAGGAAGATTACATCATCCAGATCTGGACAGGATACAATGATACCATCATAGGAGAACTCCTCGATAGGAAGTACAGAGTCATCTTCAGTAATTATGACCACTGGTACTTGGATTGTGGAGTTGGCGCCTGGGTTGGGAAAGGAAATAACTGGTGCAGTCCATACAAAGGCTGGCAGACTGTTTACGACAACTCCCCTCTTGAGAATGCCAGAAGTTTAGCAACCGCGCCTCTAGACACCTCTCTCATTTTGGGCGGCGAAGCTGCTCTTTGGAGCGAACAAGCTGATGCTGCTACTCTTGACTCAAAGGTAAGGTTCAGCTGTAAAAGTCTCCTTTCACTTATCCTTGGCAAATGTCAAAGTATTTCATGGCTGGGGAAAATATCTGTTCATGACTTTAACTGTTTTAAGCTTTTAAGTAGAAAATCACTTGAGAATTTCACTCAGTGATAGTAACTCAAGACAAACATAAGTCTAACTCTTGTACATACAGTCATTCTTTATAAAAAAAAGGATAGTATTCAAGATCTTTGGGATTCAAGTAGATAGGGGCGGGATACAGGGAAGCCACAGAGCAAGGCATAGAGGTTACCGTACAGGATGCTCAACATCGAAAACCAGTTTATAAATCCTAAAAGTGGGATAGAGCTGAAAGATATCAACCAGTTTAGCTGGTTGCTGTCATTCAGCTCTGCCTTACTATGTTTGTAGCAAAGGGATGTACCCAGATCCATGGTCGTTCTAAAACCATTCCCTGTCCAGTGTTGGCCACGCAATTGATAAACTCACTTGTACTTCTTACAGATGTAGCAATAAGACAAAACATAATACAGTAAGAATGGAATTAAATAGAATAGAATATAGAATTTAGGCCAAAGGCCAAGGGTTGGGACCTATGAGGCCATTCAGCGTTGAATGAGAAATTGACAGTAAGAAGGTTTGAAATGTGCGACAGGAGGAAAACCTCGCAGTTGCACTGCAAAACAATTCTTTGAGAGGGTTGAGGAAAGTAAGATGGAAGAGAGAAAATATGAACGGGAGTACAGTAAAAGGAATGAAAGGGGTTGCAGCTAGCGGCCGAAAGGACGCTGCAGAGGACCTTAAGTAATGCCTACAGTGCACCGCATGAGGTGCACTGATGGCACTAACCGCCCCCTCCCCTATGGGGCTATTTCAGTAAGAGAAAAAAATCTTGTTCCAGCTGTGGCCCCGTGGCTCTGCCCTAGCTGAGAGGCTCTGGTCCGACCCAGACCACAACTGGGAGGCGGCGGAAACCCGGCTGATCCACCAGCGGCAGAGACTGGTCCAGAGGGGCATCCGGGCAGAGCGAATCCAGCCCGAGTGGTGCCACCAGAATGAGGGACTCTGCGTCGCCAGCAAGGATTCAGAGTGATGTCCTTCAAGAGAATGGGAGGTTTCGGTGGCGTTTTTTTTTATATAATTTTCTAAAGGATAATCTAATACATATGTGTGTGTGCTTCTGCGTTTATTTAGAATTGTTAGGAGGCAAAGGACACTGTTGAAAGATGGCGTCAAAGAAGTATCATACTGGAAAGACCTCAACATGTCTGAGGTGAGAGAGAGTACGGCAAAAAGATATGTGCACATGTGTAAGAGGGTCAGATGCACTGATGATGAGACTTCTGTATTGTTGTATGAAGCAGCCGCTCTTTTTGGAGTTTTCTTCACAAGTGTCTTATTCACGATTCAGACTCTGAAGTATGAATGTAGCAACGACTGGTGTTAATCTTTGCTAGAAGGCCATACTCCCTGCTGGGGAAATGGTTAAGTGTTGGAAAATATGCAGCTAAACAATCACGCATCATATAAGACTTCAGTTCTATGAATCTGTAGCAATAAAAAAAAAAAAACAACAAAGCCAAGAGTAACCTGCCTTTATGTTATTTCCTGTCCAAGGCTATTTATCATCTCCTTGTATTTTAATACACTTTTATCTATTTTTTCATTAAAAATTTTTTTTTCTATTTTCAATAAGTGGGATCTCTTCTCTCTGTCTTTCCCTTTACTTTCTCTTACTTCTTCTTAATGAACACCTTAATATTCTTTGGAAGCTTGAATTTCAAGTCAGTGGCCCCTTTGGTCGGCTTGTTCCATATGGATAGGGTTCATCTTCTGAATGACAATAATAATATTAGTAATAGTCATGTGTTATGTGTGCGGTACTTTTATTCGACGCACACACACACGGCAACACCTGGACAACAGCAGTGAACACCTATCGTCGTGACATAGTTATACCGCGGATAACAGAGGCTATTTACCGCTGTTAAGATCATTCTCTCCATTTTACTTTAATCCCAAAGGTGTTTCATCGAGGATAAGGTATAGTCATCGAAGGGGAAACTTGATTTCAAAGGATTTTGTTTCCTTTACTATTTTATAAGTACTGATGACAATGCCTATATATATATATATATATATATATATATATATATATATATATATATATATATATATATATATATATATATATATATATATATATAAATGTGTGCGTGGCTATACCTGCTTAATGACTAACATGCGAACGGCATTTGCTTTCCGATAAACATCGAGGAAACCTGTAGTTAAGCCTTACTCTAATTCCTGACGAAACCATCTCAGGCTCCATTGCAAGAAGGGACGAGCCCAGCCATTCCGAGAAGCGCCGATGGGTCGGGCAACTTCGCCGAAGGATCTTGACCCTCTTAATCAACGCCAGCTTTGTCGAGGAACGTTCTTACAAACGATTATAGTACTTAGGATTCCTCCGAGGAATGATTTTCCTCGTCGGAGCCGAAGGCGCGTTTCCGAGGAACCAGTTCAGAATCTCCGAACGTGACGGTGTGTCGTAGGAAATGCCACGCCCGCGGCCGCTCCCAAGCCCACGTCCTCTTCCACTGAAGGGCGGAGGGAAGGACCAACCTCAAATCAACCCATAACACACCTTTCCGTCAAAGACGCCACTGTTTTTGTTTCCATTTTCCTCGCGACGACGACAGCCACAGCCCCGGGAACGGGGAGTGGTGAAAGTGTGTGTATGTGTGGGTGTTGCTGACTCTTTCTGGCTGATGGTTTGTTCAGTTACCTTGCACTGTTCGCCAGAGGAGGTCCATCTGTTCTCTTGCCTTCTCTTGTCGAAGCAAAGAACAATTTTCAATTCCTGTTCATCTCCTCGAGGTGAGTGTTCGTCTCGTTGCGACTCGCTTTCCTTTAACCGTCTCTTCTTTTCATTTTTTCTATTTTCGTGAATTTTATATAGACACGATATCAAATAATTTTTCATACGGTTCATTTATAAGGAAAAGAATGAGCCCAGAGTTTCTTCAGGCGAAGTGTAAAATGACTACAGAAATGTAATGAGGAGACGGTATCGAGTTGGAACAATTTTGGCCTGGTCTGAATGGGTTATCGAAGCCTCAGCTGGAGCCAGGGTTGTAAAAAACAGTTCCGAAAGAGGCAGCTGATAGGAAAAAACACCCGCAGGAATGAATGGGTTCCATCATTAACATATGGTGGGTCGAATAACGTAAGTAAGAGTACCATTGGGGTTCGTGACAGGTGTAGAACATTTGGGCAACAAGGTTTCTCTCTACTTGTTACTAACCGTACGCATATAAGACAAGACTAAAAATCGTATACATCAAGAGATTAAATACATGTGTATATACATGTATATTTATAAATATATATATATATATATATATATATATATATATATATATATATATATATATATATATATATATATATATATATATATATATATATATATATATATATGTATATATATATCAATTGCACTAGTCTGGGTCATAATCAGCGTCGGGAGTTCACTCTCAAAAGAGAGAGAGAGAGAGAGAGAGAGAGAGAGAGAGAGAGAGAGAGAGAGAGAGAGAGAGAGAGAGAGAGAGAGAGAGAGAGAGCCATAAAACGCTCCATTTCCCTGAAGTAGCGCCTCTCTCTCTCTCTCTCTCTCTCTCTCTCTCTCTCTCTCTCTCTCTCTCTCTCTCTCTCTCTCTCTCAAAAATATATTTTTAATCACAAGTTCAGAAAAAAACATTCACTGGAAATATAATGAAAGTAACACTAAAGCCTGTATACCGGATTTTTTAACTGGATTTTTTTTTTATTACTCATGCATGTGTGTATGCGTGTGTGTGTGTATGTGTGTGTGTATGTGTGTGTGTACATGCATCAGTGTGTGGTTACTGCATTCTTTGGTTACCAGGTACGAATGACAACTAATATGACGAGGAAATATCCTGTATAAACAACTGCTCTAGAAATCACTGGAATACGAAAGAAGGCTCAGACTATAAGCCTTGTGAACATTCAAAGTTTCTTCGGCGAAATCGAGTTTTCTGTACTGCCTATACCCGAGGCTACCGAAAATAGATCTATATCTCGGTGGTCTCGGTATAATGCTGTATGAGCCGCGGCCCATGAAACTTTCATCCGTGGCCCGGTGGTGGCCTATCCTATATCATTGCCAGAAGCAAGATTATGGCTAACTTCAACCTTAAATAAAATAAAAAACTACTGAGGCTAGAGGGCTGTAATTTGGCATGTTTGATGATTGGAGGGTGAACGATCAACATATCAATTTACAGCCCTCTAGCCTCAGTAGTTTTTAAGATCTGAGGGCGGACAGAAAAAAGTGCGGACAGAATAAATTGCGGACGGACAGACAAAGCCGACACAATAGTTTTCTTTTAAATAAAACTAAAAAAGGTCCCTTAACCTCGAGAGAAAGTGAATGTGGCTGCTACCTTCATCCGTTAACGCTTCTAGGAAAATTTAGAATGATCTACATTTCAACGTGCCAGGTTTTCGAAGCAGGATAAAATGGCGCATTCAGGAATCCTGACAGCTACGTTCACAGTTTAAATACTCAATGGTCGCGTTCACGAAGCCATGACGGTCACGTTCATAAGCCTCGCCGATCTGCTTCAGTAGCTCGCAAACTCGCCGATACTTTTACTGCCAAAGAATGCGTCAGTTTCACTGACAATTTCACTGGACTTCTCGTCTCGTTCATGAGCCTCGCGGGAGGCCACGTTCACGAAGTCTCTGCGGATGTTCTTTTAAAACAAAAAAGTTTTTTTATATATATAACTCTCATTCAGCTGTATGGACGAAGGTGATGATGCCTCATCGCAACAGATGCGTCATAACGGATTCACAACAGTAGTCAATCATATTTCTTTTATTAAGTGAACGGTTTGTTGTTTTCTTAACTGACATTCATTCTACTTTGAGTCTGGCATTTTTTGTTGTTGCTGACCTTTTAAGTTTCTGTTTTCCAGTTATTGGTTACTGAAGTCTACTGTTTTTTGGATATTTTACTTTCTTTTCTATTTCGTACAAACGTCACTGACAAGTTGGTGTTTTTTTTTTTAGGCTGCCCTGTCAAAGCGCATGCGCGGTTTGGATCAACAGCTATGGCGCTGTTCAGTTGTTCCCACAGTGTATGCACGGAAGCCCTGTTTAGTCACAGACAAACAACTTGATAATGACAATCCTTACCTGTCCGGAAGCACCTTAGCGTCCTCCCCACCTGTGGAAAGTTGTAACAAATTATGGTGGCCATATACTAACGAGACTGTTTCTTTCTGTGAGAATCACTCTCAAATTCTAGAATAGTGGTCTAGTAACAAAGTAAGCTGGTCATATACCAATAGGACTGTTTTACTCTCTGTGCGAATTATTCTGAAGCTCTAGAACAGCAATCTAGTAACACATTAAGCTGACTTTAAACCAATAGGACTGTTTTGCTCTCTGTGAGAATCATTCTGAAGCTCTAGAACAGCAATCTAGTAACACATTAAGCTGACTTTAAACCAATAGGACTGTTTTGCTCTCTGTGAGAATCATTCTGAAGCTCTAGAACAGCAATCTAGTAACACATTAAGCTGACTTTAAACCAATAGGACTGTTTTGCTCTCTGTGAGAATCATTCTGAAGCTCTAGAACAGCAATCTAGTAACACATTAAGCTGACTTTAAGCCAACAGGACTGTTTTGCTAATTATTCTGAAGCTCTAGAACAGCAATCTAGTAACACATTAAACTGACTTTAAGCCAACAGGACTGTTTTGCTAATTATTCTGAAGCTCTAGAACAGCAATCTAGTAACACATTAAGCTGACTTTAAGCCAACAGGACTGTTTTGCTAATTATTCTGAAGCTCTAGAACAGCAATCTAGTAACACATTAAACTGACTTTAAGCCAACAGGACTGTTTTGCTAATTATTCTGAAGCTCTAGAACAGCAATCTAGTAACACATTAAGCTGACTTTAAATCAATAGGACTGTTTTACTCTCTGTGACAATTATTCTGAAGCTCTAGAATAGCAATAGCAATCTAGTAACACATTAAGCTGGCCATATACCAACAGGACTGTTTTGCCCTCTGTGAGAATCATTCTGAAGCTCTAGAACAGCAATCTAGTATCACATTAAGCTGACTTTAAGCCAACAGGACTGTTTTGCTAATTATTCTGAAGCTCTAGAACAGCAATCTAGTAACACATTAAGCTGACTTTAAATCAATAGGACTGTTTTACTCTCTGTGACAATTATTCTGAAGCTCTAGAATAGCAATAGCAATCTAGTAACACATTAAGCTGGCCATATACCAACAGGACTGTTTTGCCCTCTGTGAGAATCATTCTGAAGCTCTAGAATAGCAATCTAGCAACACATTAAGCTGGCCACATACCAACAGGACTGTTGCTCCCGTGGGGAATCTTTCTCCAGCGCTCAAACAGCAACTCCCGTGCTCGAGTTTGAGAGCGCGCAGGTCGTCTTACGGGCTGCCAAGGTCACTCACCTTTTCCAGCCGAGGCTCCGAGTAAAAATAAGACGAAAGGCAACTGTAAACTCGAACCCGATTCTCGATGACCAAACGGTAAAGTGTTGGACGATGACCTTTTGTCTCCTGGCGGAGTCTCTTGTTACGTAATCTTCATGATTTTCAGTCATGGAATGCGCTGGCGCGTCAAACGAACAAGTGAGATCAGACAGGCGTCGGGGATTGGCAAATTCTAGAAAGAATATGAGGTATGTTGAAAACGTAATCTGTCATGCGTGAAGACATTCCACGCGACCGACAGCTCAATTGTTCTGAACTCGCTTCCTTTTTGGGGATGGAAAGAATTGATCTCGGGGAACTGGTTTGTGCAATTACGCTAGACTGAGTCTCTTCCTATTTTATACTACTACTACTACTACTATTATTATTATTATTATTATTATTATTATTATTATTATTATTATTATTATTATTATTATTATTATGGTCTTTAACTCCCAAACTGCTTTTGTTTCCCACAATTCAACAGATTTCTTAATCTTTTCTTCCATTAAATGAATCATAGTTTGGTTTTAAAAAGTTTTATTATTATTATTATTATTATTATTATTATTATTATTATTATTATTATTATTATTATTTTTATTATTATCATGGTCTTTAACTCCCTAGCTTTTAACTCCCTAGCTGCTTTTATTGCCCATGATTTTTATTAACAGATTTCTTTATCTTTTTTCCATTAAATGAATCATATTTTGTTTTTAAAAAGTTTATTATTATTATTATTATTATTATTATTATTATTATTATTATTATTGTTATTATTATTATTATTATCTGGGCGGAATCTACGTTCTATCACAAACCAAAATATACCAGTACCTTCACAAATGACGGTAATGTAAGAGAGAGTCGAAACTACGAGTCTTTACAATACGTCCTGTCACGAAACTTTGACCTGGGTATTGTCATTTGCATAAATACTGATCCCGGACTGGACGACGGTAATTCTAAAGGTAAATTGAATTTCCCTCAGTCTATCGTTGCTACACACAGTGATAAACAAGTAACAAATGCGCCGAAGGTTCTTCGCCGCTATCGAGTTTTCTGCACAGCGTATAATCAAGGCCACTGAAAACAGATCTATCTTTGGGTAGTCTCGGTATAATGCTGTATGAGCCGCGGCCCATGAAACTTTAACCACGGCCCGGTGGTGGCCTGGTCCATATCGTTGCCAGAGGCACAAATCATGGCTAAAATTAAAACTACTGAAGAGGCTAGAGGGCTGCAGTTTGGTCTGTTTGATGATTGGAGGGTGGATGATCAACATACCAGTTTGCAGCCCTCTAGCCTCAGTAGTTTTTAAGACCTGAGGGCGGACAGAAAAAAATTAATTACATTCACAATCCTTACCTTTCCGGAATCACCAAAAGTAAGTTGGCCTTATACCAGCAGGGCCATTGCTCTCTGTGAGAATCGTTCTCAAGCGCTTGAACTGTAGCCCGCTAGCAGTGCTGTCGTCCCCACAGGACAAGAGAAACCCAAGACGTTCTTTCCTCTGTTGTTCAGTTCCCCGTAAACAATTTGAACCGACAGCCGTGTCCTGTACCGCAAGTCTCGATCCGAAAGAAGCAGGGGGAAAAAAAAAAGGAGCGGTCTGCGCACGCGTAGTTGCAACCTCGGCTATTGAGCCCCGCCGGACTGGGTACACCTCCGCGGTATGGGTAGATTCTCGCCCCTTTTAACTCTGGCCTTCGACGTTGCCGGGTCAGTTCCTCCTGTGGGTCTCTGGACTCTCGGCATCGTCTAGTGCCTGCTGCCGAGTCCTTCGTCTTGTTGTGTTAAGTGTGAGTAGGATTGGTTTTTCCGGTTCCAAAGTTCGACGTTGGGCAAAGGGAACCCTGTCGAGTTTGGAGTTACACATCTGTTGTCATTTGCGTCTAAAGATTGTTGTGTCCCGTTGCGGGAGTCCCGCCATTTGCGTTGGGTATCCGAGGAATGTCTTCGCTGTGTTGAAAGAGGTCCCCAACAGGTGATTGATATTCGTTTTATGCTCTTCATAAAAAACTGCAGACGAAAAAATTAAGTTGAATAATAGATTAGCTGATTATTTTTTCGTGGATGTGGGCACTACAAGTAGAGATGGTATTCAAAGGTGCCTAAAAAACACAGGAGATTAATCTTCATGGCATTTACTCTTATTCAGCTCAGACACTTTCGACTCAAGGTTTCCAGTAGAACAGATTCACTTTCATGAGTCACTCAATTTCCCTTCGTTTCCCGGAAGAGTTTTCTTTGTTCGTATTCCCATCTGACCCGCTTGAATAGACATAGTTTTAGTTTTCTGGGAAAGGAAACTATTTAAGTGGCTTTCGTGTGTCCGTCCTCCATCGGATCTTAAAAACTACTGGGGAGGCTAGAGGGCTGCAAATTGCTATGTTGATCATCAACCCTCCAATCGTCGAATATGCCAAATTGCAGCCCTCTAGACTCCTCAGTAGTTTCTATTTTACTTGAGGTTAAGGTTAGCCATGATCACGCGTCTGGCACCGCTATAGGTGCCAACAACACATGCCACCACCGGGCCGTGGCTGAGATTTTCATACAGCATGATACGCTGTACAGAAAACTCGACTGCGACTTGTTTGAATGAACGTTGCTATGATAATCATCATTATCCTCAGAACTGGATGGAAAAAGTATCGTGCGAACGAGCCATTAGATAAATAAATAAATAAATAAAGAAATAAAGAAATAAACGACTACATAAACGAATGAAGAAGCAGTAATTAACAAGAATATTCACCGGTAAATATTACTTTAAGGCGAGTTAGGAGGCGCCATTCAAAATGACGCAACTTCCGTTAGTAAACGAAAGCGAATCCTTTTCATTAAAGGCGAATTGGCAACTCGAGGCTCTTTTGCGCCAAACGTATAAGGCTGGTTATGCAAATATTCTTTTTTTCTTTTTGTAATTCAGTGCGGATACGTCAATCCTTCCTTCTCATACGGTAAGATAATAAAAGATAATTGCACTTCGATTTTCAGTGCAAAATGAGATATGATAAAGAAAATGAGATATGATATATTTATCATAGGTCATCTTTATCACATCTCATTTCACTCTGAAAATAGGAGCGCAATTATCACATATTACCTTACCGTGTGAGAAAGAAGTCGCTAAACGCATCCGCATTGAATTACAAAGAGAAAAAATAAAAAAGAAAAAAGATTTGTATAATTCGCCACATACGTTTTGGCGCAAACGGGCGTCGAGTTGCCAATTCGCCTTTAATGAAAAGGATTCGCTTTCGTTTACTAACGGGAGTTGCGGCATTTTGAATGGTGCCTTTGATTTCGCCTTACAGTAATATTTACCGGTGAATATTCTTATTAATTACTGCTTCTTCATTTATTTATGTAGTCGTTTATTTCTTTATTTCTTTATTTATTTATTTATTATCTAATGGTTTGTTCGCACGACACTTTTCCCATCCTGTTCTGAGGATAATAATGATTATTAATCTAAATAATCATTCAGACTTGAGTAATCCTAATAAACAAGTGAAAAATGCGTCGCAGTGTCTTCGGCGCAATCGAGTTTTCTGTACAGCGCATAATGCTGTGTGAAAATCTCAGCTACTCCCCTTAAAATTCTCAGCAGCTGTGGCCCGTGAAACTTTCAGCCACGGCCCGGTGGTGGCCTGTATTGTTGGCACCTATAGCGGTGCCAGACGCACGATCACGGCTAACCTTAACCTCAAGTAAAATAGAAACTACTGAGGAGGCTAGAGGGCTGCAATTTGGTATGTTTGATGACTGGAGGGTGGATGATCAACATAGCAATTTGCAGCCCTCTAGCCTCAGTAGGTTTTAAGACCTGATAGAGGACGGACAGACGAAAGCCATCTTAATAGTTTTCTTTTCCAAAAAACTAAAACCATGTCTATTCAAGCGGGTCAAATGGGAATACGAACAACGAAAAATCTTCCGGAATACAAAGGGAAATTCAGCGGCTCTTGGAAATGAATCTTTTCACTTGAAACCTTCAGTCGAAAACGTCTGAGCTGACTGAGAGTAAATAGCATGAAGATTAATCTCCTGTGTTTTTTAGGCACCTTTGAATGCCATCTTTACTTGTGGTGTCCACATTCATGAAGAAATAAAGATAATCAATTGGCAGCTAATTTATTATGCAACTTAATTTTTTCGTCTGCATTTTTTTATGAAGAGCAGAAAACGATATATTAATTACCTGTTGGGGAAGATATTCACTTCTTCTTCTTCTTCTTCTTCTTCTTCTTCTTCTTCTTCTTCTTCTTCTTCTTCTTCTTCTTCTTCTTCTTATTTTCCTTCAGTGTTTAGACTTTTTGACATTGTCGAATATACAACAATGAAGAGAAATATAGGAAGATATCCACAAAGAATTAAATACAATATCACGATATTTGATAGACTATTATTATTATTATTATATCAAAATGTCGTAATTTTAGTACCAAGTGTCCAGAGAATGAGATATCAAGCAATTACTCTTCATGGGACACACACACTTTTATATATATATATATATATATATATATATATATATATATATATATATATATATATATATTATAATATATATATATATATATATATATATATATATATATATACATACATATATATATATATATATATATATATATATATATATATATATATATACATACATATATATATATATACACATATATATATATACATATATATATATATATATATATATATATATATATATATATATATATATATATACACATATACATACATATATGTCTCGGTAATTGGGCGGCTACTTGGAAATCTTAGCTTCATGATAAATAATATTGCCAAGACCAGGAAGAACATTCTTTATTGTACGAGCTTTCGAGGTATAAAACCTCATCATCAGGCTGAAAAACCGACAAGGATGAGAATCATAAAAATTACAATAAAATGAATTGTCATCATAAATCTTCAGCAAAAATACTAACGAAATATATGAAATAAACAAGTAAATACAAACTAAAAGGGTGAGACGTAAAATAACGAAAAATTAAAAACACAAACATAAAAATATGAAAATAAAACTAAGGTGAAATGTAAACAAACTACCACTCCCAAAGTAAAATATTTAACGACCTAATTGAGTACCTACTATGAAATTACACGATAGCTAGTTGAATACCAGACGAGTTGTTGTTCAATTCCGGCTTCATCTTTTTAATAGTCAGCGACTCTGAAATTAAAAGGTCCAGTCTATTTGAACAAAAAGACAGTACCCGAAAATCCAGGTCAGTGAAAGGATGGTCCTGTGCTAAACTGTGTTCTCTAATGGCAGAAAAGGGTGGTTTGGAAAGGGGAAACCTAGTTCTAATAGAAAGACCTCTGTGTTCCAAAATTCTGTGTCTGAGCCAGCGGGAACTGGATCCCACGTATCGCAGACCACACTGCGAACAGGTGAACAAGTAAACGACACAGGAATTAAGGTCCACAGGCAGAGTAGGCTTCCCTCTCAAAAGTGATCTTATTGTAAAAGGATTACAGAAAACAAACCGGAAACTGATTTGAGGGAAACAATGCTTAAGTATTTCTTGTAACTTTTTTCGGACCATATAGCTACTATGACCAAGGTAAGGCAGTTTAATGTACTTTACATCTTTACTAGCAGTACTGTACACCGGTCTGGGACGAAACTTTTCATTTAAAAATTTTTTCAGAACTTTGTAAAATACAAAAATGGGATATGAGTGTTCAGAAAAATAATTTACTTGTTCATTTTATATATTTCGTTAGTATTTTTGGTGAAGATTTATTATGACAATTCATTTTATTGTAATTTTATTGATTCTCATCCTTGTCGGTTTTTTCAGCCGGATGATGAGGTTTTATACCTCGAAAGCTCGTACAATAAAGAATGTTCTTCCTGGTCTTGGCAATATTATTTATCGTTAAGCTTACATATATATGTATATATATATATTATGTACCATGAAAATTAATTCCCTCATAACTCATTCTCTGGACATTTAGTCCTAAGATTACGACAGTTTGATTTAATAATAATAATAATAATAATAATAATAATAATAATAATAATAATAATAATAATAATAATAATAATAATAATAATAATAATAGTCTATCTAATATCGTGGTATTGTATTTAATTCTTTGTGAATATCTCTTTCTATATTTCTCTTCATTGTTGTATATTGGACATTGCCAGAGTCTAAACACTGAAGAAGAAGAAGGAGAAGAAGAGAGAGAGGGAGAGAGAGAGAGAGAGAGAGAGAGAGAGAGAGAGAGGTTCTACGTATGTCTCGATACCCTCGGGGAATGTCCTCTCCCACTTCCGAGTTGAATGACCTCACAGCAACCGGTTCTGCCTAAGTCAACCTTCTTCTTCTTCTTCTTCTTCTTCTTCTTCTTCTTCTTCTTCTTCTTCTTCTTCTTCTTTACTTTAGAGTTAAACTGGACTCACTGGAATCTCTTTCCCTCCCTCACAGGGGTCGTCTACCTCTGAGGTAGGTGCACTCTACATGCCCGTTTTGGGTAAAGCCCCACCCTACCCCACAAAAATCCCCTGCTCCACCTCTCTCTCTCTCTCTCTCTCTCTCTCTCTCTCTCTCTCTCTCTCTCTCTCTCTCTCTGTTACTACGGACACTATAGTTGTTATTGATACTTCCCCGTTATTTGAATTTATACGTATATTGTAACCTGAACTGTTCATGCATATTATATATATTATATATGTATACATATATATATAAGCTACACATATATGTTATATACATATACATATACATATATATGTGTATATAATTGTGTAGATATTTCTATATACATATACAGTATATATATATATATATATATATATATATATATATATATATATATAATATATATATATATGTAAAGCATTTACGTATAAGTGGTCCTAATGTGGAATAACACCTTCCTAAATGACGCTTCTTTCATTCTTGTTTTTCGATTTTGTTTCTGTAAAAAAATTCTGTGAAACGTCTTTGATTTTTCCTTTGGAATTTCTTAGATGTAAGACGTGCTGTAGATTGATATATATATATATTCGCTGCTAGAGTTGAATATACTGATGAAGTTGATGCATAATAATTTTTAAAGAATCTTTTAATTCATAAAGGCCCCTAATTTATCATTTATCCGCCGAGAGCAACCACATGAGCTTAACAGCAGAAGCACCAATATGCAGTAAATGTTTTGCCTTGTTGTCGAACTTCTCCAAAGTTCCAGAGGTCCTTTATTCCTCACACCGTTGGACTGTGGAACTGCCTCCCTACTGAGGATGGAGTGCAGTTGGAACTTTAGAATTTCAAGCGAGGAAGGAATGCATTGCTACCCTAATAATATTCTTCTTGCGTTTTTATAATTTTTTCTATTATCTATTTATTAATTTATTTTTTTTTCTTTTTTTATTAAGTGGGTTCTCTTCTTTTTGCATTACCCTTAACTTCCCCTTACTTCTTTCTAATGAACACCTTAATATTCTTTGGAAGCTTGAATTTCAAGTCAGTGGACCCTTTGGTGGGCTTGTTCCATATGAGTAGTTTTAATCTACTGAATAATAATAATAATAATAATAATAATAATAATAATAATAATAATAATAATAATAATAATAATAATAATAATAATAATTGGCTTTGCTACACAGAAGTCAATTCTTGCAGGTTCATGTTTCCAAGATATTGAGACACCGGCCACTTTTTAACTGGAAGTTTGAGCCACTTAGGAAACAGAAATAAGCTTAGATAATTCCTTATTCTTTGAGTGAATATTTTGAGAGACCCTTTGGAATTCTTTCCTTAACTCTTTTCTCCCTGACTTACAACTGGCAATTCATTTAAGAAAAGACCCTATTTCTACTTTCCAGTAAAGAACACCAAGTTTTGTTCCTCCTTTATTCGAAAGCTCTCATCGCCCCTGAGTTAAAGAGAGAAATTCATTTGCTCATCAATTCGGCCCCTCCAGTGATTAATCTTCCTCTTTCCGTTTCAGATTGGCCGTCAGCTCCTCGAAGATGACTGGCAAACACTCCTGCCTTGGGCGGTTAATTTGCGTATTACTGCTCATTCAGAGTTCGCAGGCTTTCTTCTCGTAAGTATCTTTACAGTCATTCTGTGGGTGATGGGCATTAAGCCAATTTTTCCCCATTCTGAGAAAATTGGCTTCAGAGCTTTTGATATTATGCAAAGCTTCTAATTTGTTCATCTTTTGGGGCAATTTGGTTTGAATATGTGACAACGCAAACAGGTGAAGTTTTGATAGGCCATAGGGTATCAAAAACTGAGACACTTGTGCTGTAAAAACTCAAAAAACTAAAAAGAAAAATGGGATGCTCCCGTTCGTCAAAACAAGGACGATTTTAAAGATTATTATTTTCTATTAAAGATTATTATTTAAGCTTCTGACTCCCTTTGCGCAAGACAGTGATTAAGCGTAATCTGGGCTTGCGTTCACGAGGCCCAAGACGTTTTTGAGGTTTGCTTGGTATGAGGGACATAGGCCGGAATTTATTTTTAATTTGTAGAGCAAGTACAAGGCATAAGGTCACTGATATTTCACCACACGCAGCAGGACTTAATCACAAATCATTTGCGCCGTTATTATTATTATTATTATGATTATTCAGAAGCTGAAACCTGTTCATTTGGAACAAGCCCACCAAAGGGGCCATCGACTTGAAATTCAAGTTTCCAAAGTATATGGTGTTCATTAGGAAGAAGTAAGAGGAGGTAACGGGAAATACAAAAAGAAGAGAGCCCATTTATCAAATAAAGAGAAGAATAAATTAATAAATTAATAAACAGATGAAAATGTATTAAAATCCAAGTTACTGATAAGAATGCACTATATTGTAGATGGGGTAGAGTTGGGTACATTCATGTCATCATGGGTTGGGGCGTTTGGTCACTTTCAGTTGTTGAGCACTGATTGATTGAAGGGAAGCCTTCAATCAATCAACTGCTGTGATGCAGCAGTTCACCCGAATGCATGTCACGTGCTTTGGAATTCCTGGGGGCGCAGTCCTCGAGGGTACTCGGGGGGGGGGGGGGGGGGGCGGGCGTCCAAATCACTGGAGTAATCTCTGGAAGTTTAGTTGGTTTGATAGTAGACTCTCTTATGGTTTCTGCTTTTCCCTTTACCTCCCCTTACCATATTCTTTGGAAGCTTGTTCCATATAAAGGGGTTTCATCTTCTGATAGGTGAGTTCGTTCCATATAAAGGGGTTTCATCTTCTGATTGGTGAGCTTGTTCCATATAATGAGGTTTCACCTTCTGAATGATAATAATATTGTTCTGCATCTTTTCACCATTTCAGATTGCCTTCCCCGTGGGGCTACAGATGCGTTTCACAAAGTGGCACCTGCATCAAAGAAGAGAGGACAGGGATATCCGGCTTCACTACACTGGCCGAGTGCAAGCTGACTTGTGGTCCTCATGGAGTCATCTGGCCAAAGCCTAAGTCATCAGAGCTGGGAACTGAAGTGGTCCAGTTCCTCCCCAGCAACATCGATCACAGGATATCGGCTCACCCGGAGGTGTCAGACCTCCTGAGGGAGGCTCTTGCCATCTTCAAGAACAATCTAAACCAGTACCACCCGAAATATTCAGATGGAACGACTCTCTGGAACGACGACTATGATCCAAAGACAGCTGCCCGTAATGTGTTCATTGACTTCACTGTTTCCGGAATGGATACCCATCTGACTTTGGACACGGATGAGTCCTACACCCTGGCAGTGTTGACTAAAGATGGCCATACCACCGCGACAATCATCGCGTCTACCTTCTTCGGTGCCCGTAACGCCCTGGAAACCCTCTCCCAGCTCATTGATTACAACGAAAACACCAAGGCCCTCATGCTAGTCTCCAGTGCCATGATCAGCGACTCCCCAGCTTTCCCCTATCGTGGAATTCTGCTGGACACTTCCAGAAACTTCATCTCTGTCAAAGCTATCGAACGCACTTTGGATGCTATGGCCGCCAACAAACTTAACACTTTCCACTGGCATATCACGGACTCTCACTCATTCCCGCTCTATTTGCCATCTCTCCCAAAAATGGCTTACTACGGAGCCTATTCTTCAAATCAGATATACTACCCCGCTGACGTCAAGCACCTCGTGAATTACGGACGAGTGAGGGGCATACGAGTGCTGCCCGAATTTGATGCCCCAGCTCATGTTGGAAATGGCTTTCAGTGGGGACCACAACATGGCCTCGGGAACCTAGTTGTCTGTGAGAACAGGGTGAGAATTACAAGTACTAACATTGAAAACAAACTCTTCTTGTAACAAGGCATTTGTTTCTTGCTTGGCATCGTAATTCCTAAAAGCATATCTTTATTGCTGCAAACATTACAATTTAACACAATTTATTCTTTCTGTAATATCTTTCTCTCCAGAGATTGTAAGAATGTGTCTCTTACTACAAGTACCTCGTAAAAGACTGTGAATATCTCATTTTGAACGAATGCCTTCTAGCTACATATACTTCATTTTAGCACAAACCCTGTCATCTGACATGTACATTATTTTGAAAAGAACATTTTCATAATTTAAATACAATCCCTTAATGCTCTCTCCTCCACAATATGTTTATTTTACATTTCAAATTACTTGCATGCTATAAATTCTCTCTTGCTTCAAATACAGTATTATAAAAAAAATTATTTTCTTGCAACTTTTATTTTTTGAAGGTATTTCTTGAAATAATGACTTCCTTTTGAATCCCTTGGTCTCTCGCTACAAATACTTAACATTAAAACACTACCTTCCTATAGCCAGTGGTTTTTTTGATAAAGGCATAGCATACAGAAACTACCTGAATCTTGGTACAGGTGCTAGCTGTCAACAATACTGTTTTGGTTCAAGACATGAGTTTTTTTTAGGACATATCTTGCCATTTTCCTATCTGCCCATACAATCATGTCAATTTTATTTCAGGAACCGTGGCAGTCTTTCTGTGTGGAGCCTCCCTGTGGCCAGCTGAACATCGCTAACCCTAACATGTATGATGTCTTGGGCCAGATCTACAAAGAAATAGTGGAGCTCTTTGGTCCCATCGATTTGTTCCACTATGGCGGTGATGAGGTTGGTACCTTTCCAGAGAGAAACTGAGTAGCCATAGTTTCCCAGGTCTGATTTAGCTCCTCAGAACTTACTATTATTATTCTGCCAGGGTCATTTCTGAACTTTCAAGAGCTCTGATTTCTGAACCAGACTGGGACAAGCTGAGAAAGAACTGGAGTAGCAACAGCTTCCCAAGTCTGATTTGGCTCCTCCAAATTTACTAATATTATTCTGCCTGGGCCATTTCTGAACTTTCAGGAGTTCTGAATTCAGAACCAGACTGGGAACCATATATAATCAATTACTCCCTTAGTAGACAGTGCAATCAAAAGAATAAAAGTCAGTTCTTTGTTTTTCATGTAATTCACTTAAGAGATGGAGAGGCATTCAGACAGGCAGAACCAAAAACATAACTTCCTCGATGATGCTAATAAAAAGCTCTCTTGAATCCGGGAGGAAATCAAGAAAACTAAGCTAAATAAAACTTTATGCGCCTGCACTTACCAATGGATGTATACTTAGTTGTATTAGGCCTCCACTTCTCTCTTTACCCTGTGGAATTCATTCATTCTTGGGTTATAAGGTTCCATGTCTGATTTCTTCCCTCTTTTATCAAGATTAAAAATTCTGTTTCCATGTTCATTATTCATGTGGCAAGTATGTCTCTCCTCTTGGTTAAACTTCACTCTTTTTCTGTCACCATCATTAGACTGCCTATCCCGTGTGATTTGCCTAAAAGATCAACAAGGGTGAAAAAAGTATAACTCTTCTCTACTCCACAGGTCAACCTCAATTGCTGGAACACTACAGATGAAGTCACTAACTGGATGACTGAGAATGGCTTTGGCCTGGATGACAACGCATATTACAAGCAATGGAGCGTCTTCCAGGAGAAGTCTCAGGAGCTCCTCACGAAAGCTAACGAAGGTCAAAAGGTTCCAGGCATTCTCTGGACTTCCCACCTCACAGAGGCTGGCCGTGCCGACCAGTACTTGAATGCACAGGACTACATCATTCAGATCTGGACAACAGGCATCGACCCACTGATCGGAGAGCTTCTGGACAAGAACTTCCGTGTCATTTTCAGCAACTACGATCACTGGTATCTTGACTGTGGGTTCGGTGCCTGGGTTGGTGAAGGAAACAACTGGTGCAGCCCATACAAAGGTTGGCAAGCTGTTTATGACAACAGCCCTATCAAAATAGCCACAAACCTTACCACCACGTTTGACCGCAAACTTGTCTTGGGTGGAGAAGCAGCTCTCTGGACTGAGCAAGTTGATGATGCTGTCCTTGATTCAAGGGTAAGAATATTACAAAATCTTCGTTTTCTAAATTCAGAAAGCCCCTTGTGCTAGGATTGTGTAATGCAATACTACACTTGAGAGCAAGTTGCTTAGCTTTCCCACCTCTCCAAGTTGCACTGCTCTCCCTATCTTTGTAACGAATTATAAATCTAAGAAAGTATGTTTATAAACCTACACTAAATGCTTTCATTCCAGTTATGGCCGCGAGGAGCTGCTCTGGGCGAAAGGCTTTGGTCCGACCCTGACCACAACTGGCAACCCGCGGAGACTCGTCTAATCCACCAGAGGCAGAGACTGGTCCAGCGAGGAATTGATGCCGACCGAATCCAGCCACAGTGGTGCCACCAAAATGAGGGTCTTTGTTACCTGTAGATAACCGTCCTCTAAATTATATGACTGGTTCTATCACGTGTCGTTCTTCAGCGTCCAGAAAGAACAAGACTCAGTTCCGACTTCAGATGATCAGGCATTATGAAATTTTGTTGCTCAAGGTTAATGTTCTTCATCAGCTTTAAAAGCCAATGGCGAATTCAGGTAACAGGTTGCATCCCGAAATAATAATTATATATTGTATTAAGACTTCCACCTTTGCAGGAGAACTATTTTTGTTGTAACTCTCACCATTATTAAAGAGCTTTTTGTCACCTTCTGCCATGTCAGTGCTATTACGTGAAAAGAAATCTGATGAGTAGAAACTGTTTTTTTATACTAGGTGCAAAATAAATCGTTTTATATAATGTACAGAGCCTGTTCATTCCAACCAAATGACATTTTCATTTGGAGTCACCCATGGCTGAGGAAATGTCCTTACAGTTCATATACCAAAGTATTTTGAGACAAGAGGGATCTCTAAAATGACAAAAAGTGATCCCTGAGGTATAAAGAATAACTCGACCTTTTCAATAACTGTTCCACTGATTAGAATTATTATTCAATTGTCGAGGTGGATCAGTAGGACGTACTTCAAGAGTGAGAAGGAAAAAGTAATATTGAATACCTCTCTCTCTCTCTCTCTCTCTCTCTCTCTCTCTCTCTCTCTCTCTCTCTCTCTCTCTCTCTCTCTCTCTCTCTATATATATATATATATATATATATATATATATATATATATATATATATATATATATATATATATATATATATATATATATATACAGAGGGTAATCGACACACAATCACGTGTGGAACAGAAATAAATTTCTGACTCACATCGGGATCGAACCCAGGTCTTCCAAATGAAAGGGAAGTTTTCAGACATATTCCTGTAGCTCTTATTCATCCACGCGTGAAACGAGGGTACCAAACGACTGTGGACTCATCTTCCTCCACAACAGGCAGGCGAAGGAAATGCTCCTGACATAAGTTATGTCATTTCCATGACATAACTTATTTTTCCCAATATTTGCAACATGAATTTTTTTTCGTATTTTTAGTTTCATAATTCAGCGTGTTCTCTGCCCACATAAACACGGAAGAAGCGAGTCATGAAATTGAGTAAAAAACCAAAATTAAAATAAAAATCAAAATTACACAAAAAACTTAATTAATAAAAATTTATTTGGAAATCGACTTTGATATTTTCGGGATTATGTCACTCTTTAAGTCTTTATAAATATTTAAGTACTTTATATATTTATTGTTCTTTTGTAACTGACATTTAGTTTACCTTCGCATGTGTTTCCACGCATGCGCATTCTGCACTGTGAAAACGTTTTTCCTAATTACTGGTTTTTCAAATCCTCATTGTCAATGTAAGGACTTTGTGAATAATAATAATAATAATAATAATAATAATAATAATAATAATAATAATAATAATAATAATAACAATAAGAGAAAATTAAAATGCATTCAGGTGCTTCAGTAATAATAATAATAATAATAATAATAATAATAATAATAATATTAATAATAATAATAATAATAATAATAATTTTGGACTCGTTTCCCACAAAAGTTGAACGCATTAAACAATGATAAGAATAACATATATAAGCAAGAAGATGCAGAATCAAATGCTATGCACCAAGAACATTTAGCAAGGACACTCCCCCCCCCCCCCCGCCCCCCCCCAAACCAAACAAACGCCGCCAGCAAGAGGCTCTGCAAAGCCTCAGCAATCGATTGGCAGTTGCCTAATTACATAAAAGATGGCCCAGTCGGCAACGGCCCTCCTTGGGCGTTAATCGCTCCTGAAAGCTTCATGGGAAACGTCTCCGGCAGGAAAAGGTT
>JANJGK010000049.1:1550797-1570797 GCA_039081455.1 Macrobrachium rosenbergii
TATGGCTAAAATTAGGGGTGACACCTGGATCATTTGATCACTCAGGGTAGATTGTAAACTTCTTTTCCTAGGTTTCACTTACAAGTGGTGGTCCTACAGAGAGAGAGAGAGAGAGAGAGAGAGAGAGAGAGAGAGAGAGAGAGAGAGAGAGAGAGAGAGAGAGAGAGAGATACTAATTCAGCTTAGCCTCGAAGAATTGCATAAAGGATCATTTTGTGTTGAACAATGTCTTCTCGGGAGGGAAGGTAAGTAGATTTTGCTCTGAGAGAGAGAGAGAGAGAGAGAGAGAGAGAGAGAGAGAGAGAGAGAGAGAGAGAGAGAGAGAGAGAGAGAGAGAGAGAGAGAGACCTAATTGCACCTGCTTCCGGAGAATCCTACCTCTTTCCTATTTTCTATAAACAATATACAAAGAATTACGTTGCGTTCAAATGCACTTTACCACAAAGACACATAAATTCAATTCTTCTTTTGTTAATTGTTCTTTGGGTATTTTTTGGTTTCTGGTTCCCAGCTACACTTTATTTCACATCCTTTCCTACTTACAAAAGTTTCCCTCGTAGGTTTTAGTTCCCAACTCTTACAGGAAACAAATTTGGCAAACTTGATACCGCCCCATTTTCTCTCGAATTTTACCTTTTTCTCTCCATTCTTAATCTAATTGACAAATTTACTTCTGTCAGATTACCTCGGGAACGATTGCTTGAAGGTAGGTTACCATTGGCAATATCTCCTATAGATTACTTCCAGTACTATATTAAAAAACCTGAAAAATATTCCCGTGCTTTGTTTATCAGCTGAAAAAGCTTGAATGGGGCAACGGAGTGCCAAGTAATTTTCGTGTAATTGTAATTGGCAATCTGTACTTGGCAATCTGTATTTCCTTTTCAAGCTTCTGCGGAAAAGGAACAAAATTATTCAGGGTAACATTGTGCTCAGATTATTCCAAGTACTGTTGCTCAAAGCAGTGACGTTCTCCAGCGATATTCAGCTCAAATTGCACCCAGGAAAGGTTACTCCGAGAGAAGGAACTACCAAAGCTTAGTTAGTTCCAATACCATCTCACAGTTTCGTTACTCGGACGATGTTACCTCAGGTAACAAAACTTCTTTAGTTAAACAGTTCATTGTTGTGGATTTGTACATTTATCTAATGTCTTGCTTTCACCTGTCTTTTAACAGTTCTCTTGTCTGATTCTCATTTATAATAATAATAATAATAATAATAATAATAATAATAATAATAATAATAATAATAATAATAATAATAATAATAATAATAATAATAATAATAATAATAATAATAATAATGAGGATTTTCATTAAAAAATTTTTTTTGTTATTGTTACAAGAAAATCCTAAAAAAATAACGACAGTAGTAGTCAAAATAACATTAATTATTATTATTATTATTATTATTATTATTATTATTATTATTATTATTATTATTATTATTATTATTATTATTATTTTAACAAGAACCATTTACGCAAAATAACTACATTAATAACACCACTAATCATAATCGCATCAATGGTTATAATGGTAATAAAATTTATTATTATTATTATTATTATTATTATTATTATTATTATTATTATTATTATTATTATTATTATTATTATTATTATACGACCTTTGCTGAGAAGTAATAACGGATGGTCTGACATCTCTGTGATACGCAACGTCAGTTACAAACTTCAGCCTCAAATGTCAGAACTTCTCTGGACAGAACTTCCACAGTTCTTTGCCAAGATCAGTTCTCTTTATTCTAATCGTTTCTTAATCGTTTTGTTCTTTGGTTGGAGAAATGAATCTCTACACTTTCAAAAGACTTTTCATTTTTCTTGTTTTTTTATGCAGTTACATTTTTTTTCTATATTACGTGGTGCTGTCATAATAATAATAATAATAATAATAATAATAATAATAATAATAATAATAATAATAATAATAATAATAATAATAATAATAATAAGGATTATTATTATTATTATTATTATTATTATTATTAAAAATAATAATAATATGGTTATTATTATTATTATTGTTATTATTATTATTATTATTATTATTATTATTATTATTATTATTATTATTATTATTATTATTATTTAAATACTTCCGTGATACTTTTATTTCCCATGGCCTTTTTTATAATTTTTCTCATTCTATTCTCCTACTAAAAGAATCATGTTTTATCTTTATTATTATTATTGCAAAACTTTCTACCTTCCTCTGTGTTCCCCATACTTTTCCCTAATTTTTTCTTTGTCTCTTCTAGAAAAAGCCTTTTATGAATTAAAATCATTTTAGGAGTTGTACTTGAACTGTTAGATCGTGAATATGTACTCACCTTGCTATATCAAGATATTACCTTCTGAATTACTGATCTAAAATTCGCCAAATTTCACCACCGGTGAGAGCTCAGTGCATATCCTATAGGTTATACCCTAATGAAATAACCGATTTTTAATTTTCATATTACAGAATAAATTTGGCATAATTAGTGATGGTCTTTTAAAGCTTCAAGTTGTGTGTTTAGGTGACATTTCATCTGAAAATGTACGTCAGTTATTTTGAATATCAACGATTGATTAAGGAATTTTGGTAAACTCTACGGACATTTATACCCATATTTCATTTACGCAGACTTGCTATTAAGTGGTATGCCCAATTCTGTATAAATAGTTAGTTTCTATTTTCCCTTTTTAATCTTTTTGATCAGTCAATTCTTCTACAAATTTCGAAGACAGAGAGAAATATGATTTAAATACTGAATAATGAAAATTATATATAATAATCACAATTTGTGTTGTCATTATTATTATTATTATTATTATTATTATTATTATTATTATTATTATTATTATTATTATTATTATTATTATTATTATTATTAATGTTGGTGATGTTACTTGTGTTGTATGATAATGAGCGTTTAATAGTTTGAAAACTTTGCAATAGAATTTATTAGAAAGAATTTAAATTTTTCAGCAACTTCTTTAATAACATCTAGAGCAAAATTTGACTTTGGACTAAAGAAGTAAAGAAAATATACTTGGTAAAAATGCACAAATATAAATGCCAAAAGTTGATGAATTTAATATTTTGAAAACTTTGTAAGGAAACCCAAGTTTTGGTAAATTTTGGTGAGTTTGTAGAAATACACTAGAATTTGCTGACATGGTTCAATCCTGTAAGCAGAATGGGAGAATATGAGGGGGGGCGGTGTTTAATAAAGGTATTAAAATTTCTTTAAGACTTTTTGGATGTTACAAGAATAACTTATTGCATGGAAATAAAACATTTGCTTGAAAAAAAATTTGTAAGTAAGCCCTAATTGAGCTCTTAGAACTGTTAAAAGAAATGGGCCTTGCCTGAGAAGTTACATGAATTGAGAAATACATATATATATATATATATATATATATATATATATATATATATATATATATATATATATATATATATATATATATGTACATGTGTATGTGTGTAATCAAAATTATGTAATGACCACGAGATTGCTCCAATTTAAGTGAAAATATAAGGTTTTGAAAATTCTTTCCCATATCAGAACTCATCCATTTCCCAAAATCAGTTTCCTATATTTTACCTGTGTCCCATTTATTATTATTATTATTATTATTATTATTATTATTATTATTATTATTATTATTATTATTATTATTATTATTACAAAAGACTCTACCCTTTCAGGACCATGAAGCCTCAAGGTCACTGGCCACCAAGACCATGGGAATAACAACCAGAACACCTTCTGTAGCCTCTGTGTTCATCTACTTGTGTTCAGTGATCAGCATTTCTCATCAAAGAGGTGATTTCGACTGACTGGCAGTTGGGTCTGTCCGACTCTGTGCTCTTGTGTTGTAATTTACTTTCTTTCTTTTTATCCTGGAGTCATATAGACTGTTTTTGTGTCTATGCTAGACTTGTTGTTTCTCGGTATATATATATATATATATATATATATATATATATATATATATATATATATATATATATATATATATATATATACATACATACATATATTATGTTTGTATGTATGCATGTATATGTGATTATGGAAATATGTATATATAGAATACATATATATATATATATATATATATATATATATATATATATATATATAAAATTTCCATCAATCTACTTTATACATCATCAGCAACAATAAGCTATATGACAGCTATTACTAGACAAAATCAACATAATATTCAATATACTCAGTCAATTAAAAAATATATTTGAAAGCCTACACACACACACACACACACCTAATTATCACCAAGGCTGTAAACCCTGATTTTCCCAGCCTAAGATTTTATCTACCTGTTCAGGTTATCATTAGATACAAAATGAACTTCAATAGTCAGCATTAACTAAAGTATCCAACGCAAGGCATCGTCAGCCATAATTATGATGAATTCTTCTATTTCCAGTTGGGATTAAACCATATGAGCCTGACATTCTGGACGGAGCGGCTGAAGCCATAAGTTCAGTGTTGGAGGCTTCGATAGGGCCCAGTTATTCCTGTATCATCTTCACGGATGGAACCTCATCTGCTGGCTACCTTCGAAAGGTAATACAATTCGCATTATTATTATTATTATTATTATTATTATTATTATTATTATTATTATTATTATTATTATTATTATTATTATTATTATTATCCTATTCAACTGGGTGGTTTTTATAGTGTGGGGTTCCGGATTGCATCCTGCCTCCTTAGGAGTCCATCACTTTTCTCACTATGTGCTCTGTTTTTAATAGCACGGTCTTCTGCATGAGTCCTGGAGCTACTTCGGCGTCTAGTTTTCCCAGGTTCCTTTTCAGGGATCTTGGGATCGTGCCTCGTGTTCCTATAATTATGGGTACAATTCCCAGTGGCATATTATTATTATTATTATTATTATTATTATTATTATTATTATTATTATTATTATTATTATTATTATTATTATTATTATTATTGGGAAGGAGTCCCCCCTATTTTAGGGCATTGTTATTAAAAGCAATTGCTGTTTCCACGGCATTTAGCTTGAAGAGATTCTTCTTAATGCTTCTTATTATATTCTTCTCGCCTGCAGGTAAATTTCCAAAGGACATCTTTTCATGTCCTTTGGAAATTTATGATATCACCTTCCTACAGACGAGAAGAATATAATAAGAATTATTATTATTATTATTATTATTATTATTATTATTATTATTATTATTATTATTATTATTATTATTATTATTATTATTATTATTATTATTATTAGTTTACACAGATCAAATTGCCAGCTCTTGGAGAAATATACTGACCCAAAATAAAATACTAAAGTGCAATACAGCTGGGGGCAACAAAGAAGTAAATATTTTCAAAATCCTTAATTACATCAACAAACTGTATAATTTATCAAAGATAACAAGTAAAAAACGGGGGAAGTTTCTTCGGCGCAATCGAGTTTTCTGCACATCATATAATTAAGACCACCGAAAATAGATCTATCTTCCGGTGGTCTCGGTACAATACTGTATGAGCTGCGGCCAATGACGTTGCCAAACGCATGATCATGGCTAACTTTAACCTTAAATAAAATAAAAACTACTGAAACTAGAGGGCTGCAATTTGGCATGTTTGATGATTGGAGGGTGGATGATCAACATATCAATTTACAGCCCTCTAGCCTCAGTAGTTTATAAGATCTCAGGGCGGACAGGAAAAGTGCGGACGGACAGACAAAGCCATCTCAATAGTTTTCTTTCACGGAAAACTAAAAACGAAGACTTTCGAACACCTGATTGGTTTTCCTATTCAATTATTTACGTTCAAACACTGAGGAGAAACACCGTTCAATTGTTCGAAAGTCTCTCTTTTTGACTCTGATAAATAAAATTTACTGATATAATTGCGGATTCTGGATATACATTTGATCACGACCTTGTGAATTTCTTAACGAACAAAGAATTGCTAAAGACAAATCACGAAGCTTCTCTCTCTCCAAACAGATCATATCCCGTCTACCCACAGCCTCCGGTGTCGGCATCTTCGAAAAGCAATCAGCCGACAACGAGACGGACTTCGAGGCCCTTGTAAAGGAAGCGAGACAGGTATGTCATCATCATAGGATTATCATCATTCATTACAAAATAAGGTCGAGTAGAATATCCTTACGTAGACAACCAGAGAACAGAGATGAAAGCATATACAAAGTAAAATCAGAAAGCATTCACAAACAGGAATATAAATCAGGAAAATAATTCAAGCTTTAGTTTAAATATCAAATTGCGTTAACCCTTTCCGTGCTGTTGCCATCTCAACGAGTACGAGCGCTTCATTATCATACCCTGGCAGCTTGCTAGGCAATAATGCGTCTGAGTCTTGACGTTTGGTTGCCAAAGCACGATAATGAAATTTTTAGACTCTTTAGCCGTGGCTGTATCAATGTGACGTCAAAAGAACTTAACAGGTACACTTCATGTGTACCTGTTCCGTCACAAATGGCAATAGTATTCAGTCAATAATGCTATCACATTGTAATTATGATTAGATTAAGTACGGTAGATTGCAAGATATTTTTCTGTTTAAGATTGTTAGTATTTAAATGTAACTGTAGTTACCTATATATATATATATATATATATATATATATATATATATATATATATATATGTGTGTGTGTGTGTGTGTGTGTGTGTGTGTATGTATGTATGTATGTATGTACATATATATGAATGAGGACTGTTTGTACTAGAAAGCTTGTAACTTTTTTGAATAAATATCTCCACTAGACACCATTCAGTTTGAATGAGGTCCTGTTAGTAATATATATATATATATATATATATATATATATATATATATATATATATATATATATATATATATATATATATATATATATATATATATATATATATACATATGGACAGGCTAATCAGTCAAACCTAAAAAAATGATGTAGTTTCCTAGAGTAATATAAAAAAAAAAGTTACAAATAACCCAGAAAAAACTCCCCACAGCTAATACAAGATTCATAATCAACAACCAGGAAAACGGTTATAAATAGACCCTAGAATTGAGGGGTTGGTTGAATGAATTAACCAACATTACAGTCAGTGATCCGAAAGTAGAGTGCCTGCCCTACTGAACTGTTTGAGAGTTTGGCTACGTCGCTGGGTCCCGTATTAACTTCCTTTAGATTTTCTTTCGTCATGAAACTCTCTGCATTTTTACCTGTAATTTATAACACCTATGCCATTTAATGTTATCCTTGATACCCCTTGTCAATGCTTTTCTGTTATGCATGACAGTTTTGTCAGTTTGTTATTCCTTGCTCTTGTAGGGAGTATCTTTCTTCCTATCTTTGGTTTTTGTAATGAATAACACGTATGCTATTGATGGCAAATATTGTCATCTATGACAGATAACACCCCCTTTCATCTACTGCATTTTATAGCTCACCTTTTGTTTTGTTATGCATGACAGTTATGTCAAATTGTTATTCTTGGTTCTTCTAGCCATCATCTTTTGTTATCCATGACAGTAATAACACATAACACTTTCCGTTTGTCACTCTTTAGTTACGCAGTTATAAAGGTTCTCATTTCAGCATTCAGGCCTTGGGCCTTACTAGGGTCAAAGGGTGTCCTGTGTCTATGTATGTGGATTTTGATAAGATATGTGTAAGAAGCTGAAATGAGAATATGAGAGCCTTTATAACTGAGTAACCCAAGAATGACAAACAGAAAGTGTTATTGATTACCTATATATATATATATATATATATATATATATATATATATATATATATATATATATATATATATATACATATATATATATATATATATATATATATATATATACACATATATATATATATATATATATATATATATATATATATATATATATATATATATATATATATATATATATATATATATATCGACACAGTCATTTCAAAGCCCTGGATTCGATCCCGATGTGAGTCAGAAATTATATATATATATATATATATATATATATATATATATATATATATATATATATATATATATATATATATATATATATATATATATATTTATATATGATTACACTACTACATTCTTCCTGCCTTTTACATTTTATTCTTTCCCTCTGGCTCTTCCCACTGAATGGCCAACTTCTTTAGCTTCACTTTCCTCCAGATCTGGAGCTGTGTGTTTAGGCTGAATTCTTTGGAGCAGTCCCCCAAAATTCTGGAAATGTCTCATTTGTCTAGGTGAAGTACCTAGGGCACAGATTGTGAGCTTATTAAACCTCAAAATTAATCTTAAGGATATTTTTATTCACTATTCACATGATAACTTACAGAACTCATGATTTTGACGTTTCATGTACCAGTGAGACTAACAGGTAACCTGAAGACAACATTTCCGTCCATTAACATCTGCCAGTTTCGACATGGGAACCACCACCTCTTCGTCTTCAGTCCGGAGGCGACATACCATTGGACTCCTTTTCTCTGGCCAGACGCTCACTCAAGACATCATCAGCGAAGTCCTCTTTGCGAGAATGGGGCTAACATCACAACAAGTCATTGGGGTACAGGTCCTGAAAAGGAACGTCACTGCAGTCAAGCTCGTTTCAGGGCAGCTCTTCCAGCGAATTCTGGAACGTTACTCTGGAAAGACTGTAATCGTCAAAACATCTGAGGAAGTGAAAGTAGTAGATCTGAGTTCACCGCTGTTGTACGTGTCCATAAGAAACGTTCCTTTTGAGATGAGTGACTGTGCAATCATTTCAGTGCTGAACACTTATGGGATAGTGATTTCCATCCAGCAGAACAGATATAGCTTTGGACCATTCCAAGGTGTTTTGAGTGGTATAAGGACATCAAAGATGTACTTGTCAAAAGCCCTACCATACACTCTCAGTGTACAAGGTCATAAACTATTGCTGTTCTGTAGTGAACCAGTACTCTGTTCCAGGGAAAGCAGTTTCCTGGAGTATTGCACAAGCTTATCTCTGAAAGAACTGGAAATTCTCTCTGGAATACCAGGCTACTGGAGAAAAAAAGAACTTCATAGAATTATTGACAATGTCTCGAAACAGAGTTCAAATGCTGTTGTTCTGGCAGGAAATGCTTCTGAAAATCCCTATACTCCTCTGGGCTTACAGAACCATCTACCAAGGGCATCAAGAGCCATCTCTACTGAAGAGGAAGATCCACAGAGATCAGCACTTTTGGACCTAAGTGTGAAAGATCCAGCCCCTTTGGGAGAGAAAGGTCTGGTAAGATCAGCTCCCTCTGACCTGGGAAATGAAATTCCAGCAACATTAAGAAATGAAGATCGAGCAAAATCATCCCCTCTGGAAAAAGATCTTGCAAAATTAACCCATGTAGAAGAGGAAGGTCCAGCAGCTGATGATTCGTGCAGGAAAGATATTAAATGCATAAAGGCAAAAACTTCAGCACTTCCAGAGTTGCATACGCCTGAAGAAAATGCTCGGCGCCTCTTCAGTCATTCTACTGAAGCCAAAGAACGAAATAGGGATTTAATACAAAAAGAGTCAACAAAATCCAAAGCATACAATTGCATTTCACCTTATTCAACCTGGACCACATCTTACAAAGAAACGTCAGGCACAAAGCTCATCTTCAGAAAGCGTACTAGCAGTAGTGTTTGTCCCAACATTGCTAGCGTAATTCCATCTAAGAGACTGCGATGCTAGTTTCCAAATGTGTATTAATATTGCTGAAAAATGAAATGTACAGAAAGGGGAACAGGGCCTGCTTTAGCCCAGCCTAATTTCTAGTCACTCTACCAGTATTCGAAATCTGGCCTCCAGTCTCCCTCTGGTATACTGATCTCGGGCGTTTGCAAGACCAAGTCTGCTGTTCTGTTTGAAACATATTTGCCCACCAATTTATCCTTTCCATAAGCCTTTACTTGTCTCTCACTACAGCTTTCGCAATTCTCGACTCAAAAAGTGGCATGTGGAATATCCTCATATTCATTATTACATCACCGTACTTGCCAAGAAAAAATTACAATTGATATTGTATGTTAAACTCAGACAGTAACTAAATTATTCCATTATCTGCAGTCTATAACTCAGATATCACTGACCACTTGGAAGGAATAACTTGGTGACATTTCAAGAATTATTTAACCTTTATTGTCTGGTTCCCTGCCATGTCTACTGAAAATGCTATGAAACTAGAAACAGAGGTTTAGTGAAGACAACACACTGGAAGAATTCCACAATCAAAGCAGAAGACTGTCTTGCGACTTCCATATTGTATCTATAGAAAGGGGAGGCCTCAGAGGTGCTTTGAAGAGGGAGAATAAAGCAAATGACGTAAGCTGGGTACACCTGTAAATAAGTTAATGTTTGGATGCTGGTTGGTGTGCATGATGAACCTGGCTTCAGGTCAGCACAGAATCTTGCCAAAAGGTATTGTAAGGGAGACAGGCTTGATGTTGATTTTCTACTATATGTTGTAACAATGATACTCAGTAAGCTCTAAACTACAAAATAATGTAAGAGAGATACGGAATAAACCACAAACACTAGAGTAATATCTTTTATTTTCATGACTTCACATCAACTTGGATATCTGTACCCACTGATCATCGCTGGCACTTGTCAAACTAATGATCCGAATAAGTGATATCCTGGAAGGATGTCAAGAGAAATAATAAGCCTGAAAGTGCATTTATCTCTTTATCCTCTTCTTTTATCTATCTTCTTGCTTTCTTCTTTTATCTTAATCTATTTTCCTTTTCCATCTATCTCTGTTCAAGCTTGTGCCTTCTGTATCATGGGAACTTTCTTTGTAAGTTAATTGGCATGACGTTTTGTTTCATAGGGTTTGTATACTAAAACTGAAAACAGAACAAATCTTCGAGTTTTGAATCAAAATCAGCAATGCATTAAAAATGATAAAGTTTTAGATATATCGTAGATATATTTTTAGACATATCCTTTAAAGAGAAGAATCCACCAAAGGCTTTCCAAAATGATCTTAACCCTGCGAGAAAAAGGATGCTAGTGCGCTTCTCTTCCTCAGCAATGACAAACTTCCCTTGCTAAATGAATGATTACAAGTTATCTGGCATTATAATTCGCTTTATTAAAACGAGGAAGGTTGAGTTCAGGAAAAGCAGATGGTCGCACTGAGTTCCACATAGTGGGAAACAAATTGACACCTCGGTCTTTGATTTCCGAGCACTGTTATGGGTTTGATTCAGTACATTAGTTTCTGTTGTTGTTAACGTGAAGACAGGAAAATTTAACCAAAGGTGGGCCTTGTGACCAACTACAAATAATTACATTTAGGTAGGGATCCCATTCACGTTTCCCAGTGAGGTTACATATGAGTTAGCCTCTGTGCTTGGCATGATTAACAACATCAGTTTAAGAAACTCATTTGACCAAAATTACAGTGTCCAGAACCTGGAAGCCTGGTAAAGACTTAAACCAGCAAAACATATTACTTCTTAAGAATCTTCCATTGCAAATTCTTATGACTGAAAACATTTATAGTGGTGATTTTTATATTAGGATGAGGCAGACTACTGTGTAAGCTACACAAGACTACGAAAATCTTTAAGAATAAAGCTCTAAAATCAGTCATCTTGTTTACCAAATCACCTTAAATCTGTCAGTGCTGATATTATGTGATATGTTCCCTTCTTTCTCCTCACCCAGATGTCTTAATGTTGATGGTCTGAGATATGTTTCTTCCTTTGTTTGCTCTTCACTCTTTTCTCTCCGTCTTAACAGCAACAATTCCCAGTTTAGCCTTTCTCCTGTTTATATTTTTGTCATTGCCTTCGATTTTTACTATTCAGTGATTGGGAATCTAACCCAGGACTCCTTGGCTGGAGAGGCCAACTGGATCGCTGGATGTCAGTCTGCCAGATCAGCGTGATCCTCCCAGACTCAAGTGTGGGTCGCTGTGTCTCGAAGAATGAAGGAGTAATCTCGCAAAGGCTGTTTCGCTCTTCAGTTCTCAATGCAAAATTTTTCACAATCGTTGTATCTACTTAGAAGAGCTTCAGATGTAGAAAATTAAAAGAAAACAAGGCCTCTCTGAAGTAAAGTTCTCTGAGTGAAACGTTATTGCAGGCTCTCAAAGTTCTACAACACATTCACCACTACTTTAGCAAAATAGTTTAACCAGGCCTCTGAATCACAATTTAGAGTCTTACAAGGTAGGAATATTGCATTTGTTCTGGAATTAGAGGGACAAATACGGAAGGGTAAAGTTAAAGGGCTGGACAGTTAGGTGAACAAAGAGCTGGGAATGAATGAAACGGAAAAGACAGAACGTAAGCTAGTTGAAAACTGAGGTAACACTTTGTAGTGCCTTTAGTACTCTAGAGTACAAGGCAGACTCTTAGAGGCTTCACCCTTCAGGGTGGAAGATCTTTATATTCCAGAATAACTTTATGCCAGGGACTGTTACTGGCTGGATTAAGATACCTAGATTATTTATTCCTAATGATGAGGAATGTCATTATTTTCCAACACAGTCAACTTTCTAGATATCACTAATTTCTACAACCCGTCCCACTTCTTAGTGGCCTTAAACTGTATCTAGAGTTTTTAATACTGAAATCTAGAATTGCACATCACTTTTCTGTATTAAGAGTCACTACTTCAAAGCAGTCTCACAAAATGTTTTACCCTTTTTTTATGGTGAATAATTCAATCACAATATATCTAATTTCATATTCTTTTGACTATGAAATTATTGTTTATTATCTCACAATTGGCCTTCCGATTTTCACATTTCATTTATAACACGACGTGCCGAGTCCTAGGGAATTTAACACTATTGTCACGTTAAAAGAAGAAGAAGAAGAAGTCTTGTTATTTGCCTTGTCTGTACACCAAGAGTTCTCATTGTGTGTTCTTTCACTTTCATTTAGATTCCTGGTGTTGCTTGTCACTTCGCAGTGATCTTACAACCTCTTTTTGATGATGCCCTAGAGATTTTCAGTGTCACCTTGTCAGTTCTTAGGACTTTCATAACACTTCATTTCACAAACAGCTCCGGACCGGCCATGGGTATGTTAGCATACTAGTGATCAGCAATGACAGTCAGTTCGTGGCCTCCTTCGCCCAAAGTGCTGACCACTCTCGCCTTGTGGTTTGGGAAACGAAAATTCTCGTAGTAACGCTGCAGCCTCCAGAGGAAATTCGCCGTCTCATGTCGCGTCACTGGACGTATTCGATGTTCAATGCGATGTTCCTCAATCTAGTTGAAACAGGAGATAACGCAAGGTGAGACAGAGAGAGGTGAGTCAGCTGTCTATCTAAAAGGTACTGCTAGATCTATGTTTCTCAAGGGCAGTGTTGGTAGTAAATTTGCCTCTCACCTGAGAGTCCCTACATTCAAACCTAGTGTGAGGAGGATATTAATCAAGAATGATAATAATAAGTAAAATATGTTCAATTTTATCCGTGACTTTGTTTCAGATGCTTATTTTACACCAACAGGTATGATGTCCACACCTATTATCCTTACACCCCTGATGGTGGACAGGTCTTAAGAGTGGCTTTGTGGACTTCCAGACAAGGTCTTAGGCTGCTCAATGCCCAACAGCTCTTCCCTGAAAAATATCAAAAGTGAGTTGATTTCTTCCAGTGTATCGTGTTCTTAATCACATTATGGAAAGGTTAACAATGCCTTACCCTTGCACAGTTACTGGCCTTTGAACATTATGGCTCATTATGGCTTGCATCAGACCACTCAGATTAGCTGCAGATCTTGGTATCATCTTAATTTCTTAGAAGACAGATGTGATAAACCTTCGGTTAACTGTCCCTCCTCTGTGTGTGGATTGGGGACCAGCAAGCATGTATAATTTCTCATGGTTAGTGAAAGGAAAGTCCAAAAACTGGCAGGCCTACCAAAATGCTGCCCTTGTTAATTTATGGGTTAATTCCAGGAACTATCTGCATGCACAGGTGATGAATTTAAAGCCTTAAATAAACAATGTTTGTCAGACCAGTTTACTTGCTAGTGTTCGAATGGTGAGATATCTTAGGACATTTATAACCTACTGTAACAGTTCCTTCTCTCTTCATCATTCTGTTAAACATATAGGAGTTATTCGCAGCTCAGCAGTTTAAATTATTGCATCCTTTCTTTCATAGTCTTCATAAATCTCCAATGAACGTCACAGTCTGGCCCTTCATGCCCTATTTCATGGCCCTGGAGGAGGACAACTCAGTCATTGAAGAGTATGACGTCATCGAAAACATGATCCAGAACACGACCAACAACAACTCGGGAAAGAACATATACACTGGCAGAGACTACATCATGTTACAGGTTGTGGCTCAGCTCTTCAACTTCACCATCAGGATTCTCCCAGTCTCCAGTTGGGATGAGGTGAGGACCCTTCCTTTCTTCCATTTTCAGAGTGGTGACTTTAGGTATTCATAATTTATACAACAGTGGAATATTTTAAACCGAGCATTCAAACTTTAAGGTGTTGTATTAGTTCTAAGCAGCTAGAGGCTGGCTTAGTTGTATTTACTCATGGGCTCATCTTCAAAGTTACTTTGTAGGTACATGAAGTGGTTATAAGACTAAAAGTTCTTTCACATAGATGATGTGATTTCTTTGTAGTGTCTGAAGTGTCTACAAGGTTCTGGTGGCTTTATTTGCACGGGGCAATCCTCCCTGATACATCTCAGACTGGATGAAAGCAGAAACGATTGTTTAACCTAACCCATGAAAACTGTGACCACTAACTCCAAAATTCTTAAACAGCGTTGACCTTGGTCATTCACAGGTCATAGAAAAGGTGATAAAAAGAGTTGCCTTCATGTCGCCCATGAGGATAGCGATACTGCCTCACCTTCTCCCATTCCTGGACTTCTCAGCTGACTTCGAACCTGAGACTCTAACCTTTGTGAGGGCCAAGCCGAGCTTGAAGCCCCATTGGCAATCCCTCCTGTACCCTCTAAGTGATGTCGTTTGGATTTCTGTTGGCATCGTGCTCCTTGTTGCGCTACCCGTGCTTTACCTTGTAAGTAGCAGTACGATTTTAGTTAATGATTCTATACCACAAAATTTAGGGTAGACACCCCAGTGACAACACATAATGAGTTTACTATTCGAATTCATCTGCAGTTCATTGGTTAACAGTTAGCTGGAGGACATGCCTACCAATAACTTTTAATTCCTCTTCTTCCTACCTGTGAACTTACATTATAACATGAATTTAAATTTTCATGTCTGAATTTATTTTGGTGAAAATTTCTCAGTTTTTCTTTTTATTTATATTTTCTTTCTCTTGTAGACACCCTGGAACCAAAGCAGTGGATTGTCACTGAGGTTATTTACAAATGGACAATCCAGTGAGGCTCATGTGAACTCAAGTCATTGTTTCTAAGACCCTTTCCAGGTGTTTCATTTTGACAAAGAGGTTTGGGGGGGCAGCCTGTCACTGAGCTGGTGGACTGTCTGTGAGATTGTCCTGGGAACCTTATTGAGCCAAGGATTGACGCAGAAACTCCCTGGCACGAATTCTGTTCGGCTGGCACTCTTCTTTTGGATGGTGTTCGCCTTCGTGATTGGTGTTATCTACAGAGGGAATCTGACAGCATTCCTCACTCTGCCAAAGTACCCCCAGAGGATTGAGACACTGCAGCAGCTGGTGAATGCAAAAGCCAGGTAGTGACTCACTTGTTACTTTTATAAATAAATTTCATTTATAAATACCTTCTGCAGTTAGAAAATTTATTTAAGGGGTTCTCATTTGCAAGGATTCTTTGTGACTTATGAAGCCAGCTTATGCAAATGTGAGAAAATGCCTCTAACCCAAGTGTATTGTATCTTTATGAAAGGCCTCTAGCGTATGAATATTCTTTAAAGACTGTAAATAATCTGTCCAAATTAGTCTAACCTATGAACACCTACAGAGTTAACAAAAAATATGTAAAGGAAAGTTAAGAAAAATTTTTTTTATCAGAGCAGATAACAAATAAATGAAAACTGAATAAAGATGATTCAACAACCAAACCAATAAGTGCTTACTTTAACAGGTCTATAGGTCAGAAAACCAAGGCCTTCGCTTTTGTAACTCAAGTATTATTACTTGAAGTACTAACTCTTTACTTTTCTTCTTCTTGCAATATAAGTTTGAAAATCAAGAGCAATAGGCTTTGCACTTCCAAGTGGCATTACAGAGTCTCTTGACTTATAAGGGCTCATTTTTTCTCTAAACGACAGCATGCTTATTCCGCCCGACACTGTCGATTTCTTCAACAGCTTCAAGCAGTCCCCGCCCGGTCCTTACAAAGACATCAGCCAAAGGATGACCTTTGTCCCTTCCATTCAGGTTGCCTTCCCTCGACTACTGAAGGAGAAGTAAGGGATTCTATTAAGTAAAGTGTCCATATGTATTTAATTCAGTGACATGAACACATCAATCTTTTTTTCATCTGTATCTAACAAATCCTTCATTGAACTTTTATCAGCACAGCCTATATGTACGAGAGAAGGAACCTGGACTTAAACATCGCCCGACATTACACAAAGAGAGATGGATGGACGCCTTTCTATGCTGCCAAAGAGAACATTTGGCCTGGCACTTGTGCCTGGCCTATCATCAGAGATGCCCCATTCAGGCACATTCTTGATCGTTACATCGGGATCTTTGTTCAGGTAAGGTATGGGATGAGGCTTCTTCTGAGTATATTCTTGATCGTTTTAAGAAAAACTATCATAAGAGGAAAACCTCTGAGAACCTGTTACTTTTCAGGCTGGATTAGTCGACCACTGGGGCAACGAAGTAGTTTACAAGTTCAGAAGCGGAACGCGTTCCCAGGAGAAGACGTCGCAGAGAGAACCAGAAGCCCCTTTTGGAGAAGATGTACTTGGAACTTCTAGGGGAGATGGTGGACAAGAAGACATCAAGCCACTCTCAGTCGTGCACCTCCAGGGCCCTCTGCTTCTCCTGCTGCTGTGTCTGTTGGCGTCCTCTCTTACTTTTGCAGCAGAGGTGATTCTTGGGTTGTTCTTTAGAGGTCGATCTTCTGGTGGAGACCTCTGTGTTTTGTGGCCTTCTCTTCGCGTTTGTAGGATTTAAAAGGGGTGTTCTCAAGGGCTATGTAGGATTTGAAAGGGATGTTCTCAAGAACTCTGTAGGATTTGAAAGGGGTGTTCTCAAGGACTCTAGGTTATGTAGGATTTGAAAGGGATGTTCTCAAGAGCTCTATAGGATTTAAAAGGGATGTTCTCAAGAACTCTGTAGGATTTGGAAGGGGTGTTCTCAAGGACTGTAGGATTTGAAAGGGATGTTCTCAAGGACTCTATAAGATTTAAAATGGATGTTCTCAAGGACTCTGTAGGATTTGAAAGGGATGTTCTCAAGAACTCTGTAGGATTTGAAATGGATGTTCTTAAGGACTGTAGGATTTAAAAAGAATGTTCTCAAAGACTCTAGATGATTTAGAAGGGATGTTCTCAAGAACTCTGTAGGATTTAAAAGGGATGTTCTCAAGAACTCTATAAGATTTAAAATGGATGTTCTCAAGAACTCTGTAGGATTTGGAAGGGGTGTTCTCAAGGACTCTATAGGATTTAAAAAGGATGTTCTCAAGAACTCTGTAGGATTTGAAAGGATGTTCTCAAGAACTCTGTAGGATTTAAAAGGTATGTTCTCAACTCTGTAGGATTTGAAAGGGATGTTCTCAAGGACTCTATAGGATTTAAAAGGGATGTTCTCAAGAACTCTGTAGGATTTAAAAGGGATGTTCTCAAGGACTCTGTAGGATTTAAAATGGATGTTCTCAAGAACTGTAGGGTTTGAAAGGGATGTTCTCAAGAACTGTAGGATTTGAAAGGGATGTTCTCAATGACTCTATAGGATTTAAAAGGGATGTTCTCAAGGACTCTATACGATTTAAAAGGGATGTTCTCAAGAACTCTGTAGGATTTGAAAGGGATGTTCTCAAGGAGTCTGTAGAATTTATATGTAAGGTTCTCAAAGACTGTATAACCTGTATGGAATGTTCCAAAAAACTACAGAATTTGATTGGTATGTTCTTTCAAAGACTTCAGGATCTAAATGACACTCCCCTCTAAACTGTAACACACTGTAGGATCTGGATGAAAACTCTTATAGGAAAGCCAATAGGATATGGAACAATGTTCTCCCCAAGGATAATGTGGACTCGAAATGGAATATTCTCTTCGATTGACGCCCACTGTTCTGGGCAGCGATGCTCAATCAAAGGATAATGGCTTCGAACCGGCACAAGATGGTGGCTGCACCAAATATGAGTCCATTCTTTTTATTTCACTACAAAAGCAAATTACAGTACAAAAAATACACCTAAACTATATAATACTACGTTAATATGACAAAATATATGCAAACTTACAATAATTTTACGTTAATTCAAATTATAGCTGGGTCTGCAATCAAGAACGGACTGAACAGGGTACAAAGGAAGAATTCTGGAACACGTCGGGGTGGCAATCAAGACGCAAAAGTTACGTTAATTTTGCTACAAAATAACTGAAATCGCAATTTAATCGAGCCTGCGGCTTACCCATCAGGTTAAGATGAACTGGATTAAAAACGTTACAATTATCTAAGGCTTTATGGCCAATTCTGGCAGGGCAGTCGCCCGCGACACACAAAAAAACACGTCTATCCTACTCGATGCTAAAAGAAGATTGAGGAGGACTTTTCGGTTTGGCTTCAAAAATTTCAAGTTTTTAACTACATTACTGTAAGCAAATTTCTCAGCTTCATGACTCTAATTTATCAAACGGGCAACGTACTGTGTATTCCTCAGTAATAAAAGACTTGTGATAAAGGAAATATTAATATCATTTCCAATCAGAACCATCGCGTAAGTTCTCCACGTCAGTCATTATCCTCTACATTAGTCATTACGTCTCCTATTTCCACTGATCTCCAAACGTAACTAGATGGAAGATTTTCTCGACAAAGGACACTGTAGAATCGAATAAAGGTTTTCATAAGGATATTTTCGGGTCTGAATGTGATAATCTCTTCAGCGTCCATGGGATGTTATAAATGTTTTTGTCTGATGTTGTAGATCCTGGATGAATGTGTTCCCCATGGGGTAAGCCAGTGACATAAGGCCCCACTATAATTTCAGCCAAGATTTTAAACTTGCGGTTCCAGGGATTTGCTGCTAATTTTTACATTACTTTTTTTTTAGTCAATGTTTAATTGAAATCGTTAAGGAGATCCCAAAATTCGTCCTATAAGTTCGTACAATTTCTGTTTAGTCTTTTATTCATTTTTAAATTAATTGAAAAATGTTATAGACCAACCATTTTCTCCTTATTAAATTTGATAAGGTCACTTCCTGAGATATCATTTTTTTCTTTATTAAATATTAATCTTCATAAAAAGTAAAAAAAAGAAATGTTGTTCGTAAGCTGAATTTGTGTGTACTACATCATTCCATCAATAAACAAAATGTCGCAGTGATCAAATGAAAATCAACAGACGAACTCTAATTTTGGAAATCCAACAACAAATAATATAGGCCTGACGGAGGCATTAAAAATAGCTATTTTTCATTCTCACATTAATATATAGATACCTTCTAGTCAATTAATATATATAAATAATACACAGCGCATATATAGCTCCTTTGATCGTATATATCAATTTCAAAATAATAATTTGGTATGGAATTATTAATTTACGGATAAAGAATAAAATATTATCTTAGTCAAGCCTTAAATGTGTAAAAGTTACTTCGTTTTCTATAACAAAATAATAATTTATCTAAAGAAAACGACTTTATTATGTTATTGGGTAACTCTTCTATAATATCGTTGAGCTCTCCTGACTTCTGTCAGGTACTCTAACGCTCGCTAGCACCCCGGCGATAGACGAACCATGAAATAAGTTAAAAATTTTAAATCTAAGCCTATAATTTGGTATTTTTGTGCCGTAATTCAGTAGTATATGCTT
>JANJGK010000049.1:1575797-1604764 GCA_039081455.1 Macrobrachium rosenbergii
ATATATATATATATATATATATATATATATATATATATATATATATATATATATATATATATATATATATGAAATTTTTTATCACACCGTGATTTATATACAATCAAGAAGCAAGAAGCTACAAATGTCGCTTAATATCAAATTCACGCTACCTCGGGAATATCTCCGACGGAGAATTGTCGCCGAAGGGGAATTTATATAAGTGATAAATGAATTGGTATCGTCGGGACACGAACCCTTGACACGAAACCTATTCAGCGACTCCAGTAGATGCAACCCACTGAGTCGCTGAATAGGTTTCGTGTCAAGGGTTCGTGTCCCGACGATACCAATTCATTTATCACTTATATAAATTCCCTTTCGGCGACAATTCTCCGTCGGAGTTATTCCCGAGGTAGCGTGAATTTGATATTAAGCGACATTTGTAGCTTCATGATTATATATATATATATATATATATATATATATATATATATATATATATATATATATATATTATATATATATATATATATATATATGAGGTAAATTATTAATTTTTATTTCTCTTTTCCATCATTACAGTGCATTTTATCCTTCATTTAGTTTACTCAACTTGGTATGTGACCTAATTTTTAAGTCATAACGAATAATAATAATAATAATAATAATAATAATAATAATAATAATAATAATAATAATAATAAGACCTGGAAATCGAAATAAGAAGGATATGGAATATGCCATTGGAAATTGTACCCATAATCACAGGAGCACTGGGCACGATCCCAAGATCCCTGAAAAGGAATCTGGAAAAACTAGATGCCGAAGTAGCTCCAGGACTCATGCAGAAGAGTGTGCTACTAGAAACAGCGCACATAGTGAGAAAAGTGATGGACTCCTAAGGAGGCAGGATGCAACCCGGAACCCTCCAACACTATACAAACCACCCAGTCGAATAGGATGACTGTGATAGACAAAAAAAAAAAATAATAATTATTAATAATTCTTTCATAAAAGAGGCCATAATAATTGCAATAATAATCTTATTTATCGATAATTCTTTCCCAGAAGAATCCAACATTCCAGGTCATGGAAGGATTAAGGTCATTCAGTAGAAGCCTGACCTTGATTCCGTGTTCCCAGCTGACCTTATCTTTCACGCTCAGTTGGGTCCTCTTATGAAAAGGCGTTGCTTAAGAAAACCTGTACTGACAATTGCCAGAGATTTATGCTACATTGTCTCTCTGACTTATTCATGTTGTTGTGAGATCATGTAAATAGTCAGTTGTTTGTTCATTTTTTTTTTTTTTTTTGGTTTCTTAGGTTAATTGTTCTTTGTTTGCTAATTTCCTTTTTTCTGGTGTTTTCTTGCAGGTTAAGTGTGTTCTGCGCTGTGAAAGGGTCCTGTGAAAGTTTGTTAATATTCAGGAATGTATCATGTTTATGTCGGAACACTTGGAGTTGAAGTAATTATAATCACCTTCTCTTGCTGCCTAAAGAACACCATAATATTCTTTGGAAGTTTGAATTTCAAGTCGGTGGCCCCTTTGGTGGGCTTGTTCCAAGTGCATAGGTACATCCTCTGAATAATAATAATAATAATAATAATAATAATAATAATAATAATAATAATAATAATAATAATAATAATAATAATAATGATAATAATAATAATAAGAGAAATAAAGTATTTTGCTCATTTTCGTAGCCTGAATGCAGTTCTACCTTATTTCCCTTCTTATCAAAAATGTTTTCAAAACAACTCTTTGTTCATCAAATGTCCGAAATTCATCCGATTTACAATATGACGGACCACTAATATACCTGCCCACACTTTCTCTTATTATAAATCATGACGATGATTTAAATTCCTTATAAATAAATAGATAAATAAATAAAAAGAATCTATAATTTTGTAACGGTAAAGCAAAGACAACAGGCAGTGCAGGGAAATGTATAATCTAGACAGGATTTATCCAGTCCTAAAGTCTCGTTTGGTTGTTTCAAGGCCACTGGTCAACACCAGGCCTCTAAAGCATTACAGTCAATTCGCCGCACCCTTTGTGAAACGGCCAGAGGTGGCATAAGGCCTGTTTAATCTACACCAAACCTCCTGTTGTGTATTCGGAATATAATTTTTCCGTTTAAGTAAAATTACTTTTCTTAAAACAAGGGCTTTAGTAACGTTCTACCGTCTTCAAGCGCGGGCTCTAAGGATACGGGATTAAGGAGCTACGCAATCGAAGGATTGCCGAGTCCTTGGAGTAAAATAGGAAAAGATGATAGGAATTATTTTTCTAAAGACGCTGCAGGAAGGACAACAAATCCTCAAATGAAATTCGTGTCTTGTGGTGGAGGAGAAGTTCAGTAGTGCTTCTCATTTTGGCGCCTCTGGGAAACGAAGTATTGTTTCTGATATTTGGAACCTGATTCATTTCTCTCTCTCTCTCTCTCTCTCTCTCTCTTGTCCTCATCACTAACATCAATTAAGCATGGTTAAACAACGGAGTAAACGATAAATAACAGGAAATAACCCAAAAAATAAAAAAAAAAAAGAGATAGTCCCAACGTCAAGAAACCTTCAGAAAAAGATATTTTCCTTGACATTCTGGAAAACAAAATGGCGAGCAATAGATTACCTTTTCTTTCAAGAGTATTTTTGTCCGTCGGTTTGCCTGGGCAACTGATCTACTGACAATGCCACAGAGATGGGAAATAACTGGCGCTTTTAGCCTTTCTTTTCGTATACACACAAACACACATACACATTGGATACATATACGTTGTGCGTGTGTTTGTATACATACAAACATATATATATATGTATATATATATATATATGTGTGTGTGTATGTATATATATATATATATATATATATATATATATATATATATATATATATATATATATATATATATATGTAAGGTTTTTGAGGATGTTAAAAGAAAAAAAGATAATTGATGATAATATGTATCAGGAACTATTCCCTACGGGGTCTTCGTACGGGGTTTTATATGGTCTGCCCAAAATACACAAAGAAAATGTTCCATTAAGGCCCATTCTTTCCTCAGTGAACACCCCCAGTTATAAGTTAGCCAAATTTTTGGTTCCTCTACTTGAGCCTCTCACTAAAAACGATTTTTCTTTAAGAAACTCTCATAAATTCAAGGAGGATATTATCATACAAGATTCAGAATTATTTATGGTCAGTCTGGATGTAGAGTCACTTTTTACTAATGTCCCTGTGGGGGAGACAATAGAAATTATTTTAAATAAATTATTTATAGAGCCGGACTCTACTTTTCATAATTTTAGTCGCCAGTTATTTAAACAGTTTTTAGAATTAGCCGTGCAGGACATGACTTTCATTTTTAATGGTTTTTTGTACAGACAAGTGGAAGGTGTGGCAATGGGATCCCCACTAGGCCCGACACTTGCTAATATTTTCATGTGCTCACTGGAGGAGCCTATTTTTGATGATTGCCCGCTTAGTTTCTTGCCACAGTTTTCTCGTAGATATGTAGATGACACTTTCGCCTTATTCCGAAACAAGTTTAATGCAGAACAGTTCTCAGAATTTGTCAATACCTTACACCCTCATATCAGATTTACACTTGATGAAGAAGAAAATAACAAGCTTCCCTTTCTAGATGTTTTAGTGTCCAGGAATGAACAAGGCTTCTACACTGGGGTTTTTAGAAAAAAGACTTTTACTGGGTTAGGTATCAATAATTTTTATAGTTCTTGTTTTTACAGTTTTAAACTCAACACTATCTCAACTCTCCTCCACAGGGCCTTCTCTCATACCTCTAATTGGTTTACTTTTAATGAGGAAATTAACTTTCTTTCCCAGTATCTTAAAAATAACTGCTTTCCAGACAAACTATTGTTTAAAATGCTAAGGAAAATGCTAAATGCTAGGTTCATGGAGGTACCATCAGTTTCGACAGCACCAAAATTGAAAATGTTTGCCAGCTTCCCTTTTTTACATGACGACCTTTTCAGGGAAAAAGTTCCTGACAATAATTCAAAAAGAATTCCCGGCCCTAAACCTTAAATAGTTCCAAAAAATCCATTAACGATCGGATCCCTGTTCAGAATGAAAGACCGCCTTAGTCCTCTTCTAAAATCTAATGTTATTTATAAATATACGTGCCCGAGATGTGATCACGGGACTTATGTGGGTTGTACGAAGAGGCTACTCAAGGTGAGAATAGATTCCCACAGGGCGTAAGTTTTAGAACGGGCAGTAGATTATCAAATCCCGATCAGTCAAATATTAGGAACCATTCTAGGTCATGCAAAGCAAACATTGAAGATAAGGACTTTGCAATTATAGGTCAAGTACATAATGAAAACGACCTAACAATCTTGGAGTCCCTTATGATAAAAAAGATAGTTCCGTCTTTAAATATGCAATCCTCCTCCGTACAGTTGTTTATTGCCTAAGGTGCGCTGTTTGTTTTTACGAAACTCTCAGTCACTGCCCGTCCTTTGCGAGGATAAGGTACAGAATAGCCATAAATTTTTTAGTGTTTTTAAATGTTTTAAATATTTTTTAAATATTTTTTACTGTTTTTAGAATCTTATAGATATTTTGTACATATTTTTAATGTTTAGTATAATTTCCTGTTTTAAGATGTTCATAAATTATTTTCAAGCTTTCTACATGCTGATGTTTATTAAATTTGATTAAATATTGCGTAATTTTAATGGATTATGCAGTGCTTGGTTTTAAGTTCGTTTGTATCTTTATTATAGCCTTGAGGATGCGATTATGAATCGTGGAAACGTTGGCAAAATAAATGTACCTGAGTACGACGCCTTTCCCTATGCTTCCCCTGGTGAGATGTACCTAGAGCTGCAGCTCCGTCTTCTAAGGATATATATATATATATATATATATATTATATATATATATATATATATATATATATATATATATATATATATATATATATATATATATAATCAGTAAACTGCAAACGTCCTTTAATATCCAATTCGCTCTACCTCGGAAATAATATATTTTCATATGTTACCCGAAGGGGAATTTTTTAGCTGACAATAAGTTCGTCGTCTCGTGGGCTCGAACCAGTCAGCCCACGAGACGACAAACTTATTATCAACTAAAAAATTCCCCTTCGGTAACATATATGAAAATATATTATTTCCGAGGTAGAGCGAATTGGATATTAAAGGACGTTTGCAGCTTACTGATTGTATATATATATATATATATATATTATATATATATATATATATATATATATATATTATATATATATATGCATGTATGAGAGAGAGAGAGAGAGAGAGAGAGAGAGAGAGAGAGAGAGAGAGAGAGAGAGGAATGAGATAAATTGATATATATATATAATATATATATATATATATATATATATATATATATATATATATATATATATGCATGTATGAGAGAGAGAGAGAGAGAGAGAGAGAGAGAGAGAGAGAGAGAGAGAGAGAGAGAGGAATGAGATAAATTGATAGTATGAAAGATATATCGGAATGTCCTCACAATTCAGGAAGTACGAGAATGCAAGAGTATAGAGGCGAATGCTGCAGTGTATGTTAGGGGATTCGACGCACTGCTGAAGAGCTCTCTGTGTAGGTGTATGAAGCTTCTGCTGCTGTGGATGTTTTGCCGCACTCAAGTTTTACCCACAATTCATCATTTAAAGTGAGAATGAGACAAAGAAAATCACGGGCACGCAATATTCATTAAGATACGGTTTTCAGCAATTCTTCTGGGATGAAGTTGCTAGCCCCACTCCCTTCTGGGTCGACTACTGAGGGCGGCTTAAGCTCAACCTACCCACATAGCGAACCAGTGGGTTCTATTCGACCAAATTATTAGCGAAATAAGTCAAAGAAACGAAAGTGACCGATAAAACATCGCAGAAAATTGCCCGCAGCCCAAGCCACAAGCCTTGAGGGACTCCGTAAGATTAGCAGAGCCCTCGTTGTTGCCAACCTGCTGCTCTCGTGGCAGTATGGGTCTGCCTTCCAAGCCGTGTCTCCATAGCAATAATTAGACGAGAGACGGAAAAGAGACGGGGGTCACTTACTTTCACTGGCCTTCATAAATTCTGTCTCCGAGATCTGGTGTCGAGTCACAAAGAAAATGAAGAAGAAATGAATAGCTCCTTCAGCCGGGTGAGTCATTCACTTCCTGTGTACGGAATCGCCGTGCAATGCGTTGAGAGAGAGAGAGAGAGAGAGAGAGAGAGGAGAGAGAGAGAAGAGAGGAGAGAGAGAGAGAGAGAGAGAGCGAGAGTTAGAGAAGGGGGTACATCACCACACATCAAAGTTAAGCGTACAGATTACCATCAATTTCGTAGAGAGAGAGAGAGAGAGAGAGAGAGAGAGAGAAGAGAGAGAGAGAGAGAGAGAATGGGCGGGAGTACATCACCACACATCAAAGTTAAAAGTGCAGATTACCATTAACTTCCTAAAGAGAGAGAGAGAGAGAGAGAGAGAGAGAGAGAGAGAGAGGAGACGGGGGGTACATCACCACACGTCAAAGCGAAGCTACAGATTACCATTAATTTCCCAGAAAGAGAGAGAGAGAGAGAGAGGAGAGAGAGAGAGAGGAGAGAGAGAGAGGAGAGAGAGAGAGAGAGAATGGGACGGGAGCGCATCACCCCCACATCAAAGTTAAAAGTACAGAGATTACCGTTAATTTCCTAGAGAGAGAGAGAGAGAGAGAGAGAGAGAGAGAGAGAGAGAGAGAGAAGCAAGGGAATTATAGTTTACCCCACATTTTTACTTAATTATTTATTAATTTGTTAATTCAGAACTGATCCCCCCTTTCTGTATTCCCCTTTACTTCCTCTTACGTCCTTCCTAATGAACACCAGATTCTTTGGAAGCTTGAATTTCAAGTCAGTGGGCCCTGTGGTGGGCTTGTTCCATATGAATAGGGTTCTTCATCTCCTGAATAATAATAATAATAATAATAATAATAATAATAATAATAATAATAATAATAATAATAATAGCATAAAGAAAACACGGTAACAAATCAAGAAACCTTGACCTGTCCTGTAGCGGTGTCACTACAGAGGTCAGCAAGTTTCCTTGCATAATTTAGCCCCAAAGGTGCCTATCACAAATTTGGCATAAGATTCACCTCAACGCAGTCAATAGAATAGATTATAGAATTTAGGCCAGAGGCCAAGCGCTGGAACCTATAAGGTCATTCAACGCAGAAGGGGAGAATGACAGTAAAAAAGGTTTGAAAGGTGTAACAGGAGGAAAACCTCGCAGTTGCACTTTGAATCAATTTTTAGGAGAGGGTGGAAAGTAAGATGGAAGAAAGAGAATATGAAAGGAGGTACAGTAAAAGGAACGAAAGAGGCTGTAGCTAGGGCCCGAAGGCACGCAGTAAAGGTCTTTAAGTAATACCTACAGGGGTCACCATCAATCAAATGCTTGCACTTGAAGCGTTTTCTAGATTCCAGCGTCGGAACAGCCATCTGTTGGACTTTTTGACATATATAGCCCACAATTTACACTTTTACTACATAAAAAATTGCTTTTCATTATTTTAACAACTTACAAATTTACAATTTTAACTTATATTATTTTCTAACATTCATCCAATATCGCAACGCTTAATATCTACCAGGGGTAAACTGTTTCAGCCCAGGTGTTAAAAGATGCTTAGCAGAGACAATCGTCTCGCTCCAGATAACTTTCCAGGCAGCGATTGTGCCACACTGAAAACATGATCTGGGTTGCACTTAGCAACATTACCCCAGCACATGACTTCCTGGGTGCCCCGGTAGCAAATTCCTGAGATGCATACTAGTATTGCACCAGCCCCGGTTTTTTTTGCCATGCCCCCAGGTTAAGTTAGGTTAGGGTAGGTTAGCTTAAGTTAATTTAGGGCCTGGGCAGTAATTTGGGTGCGGGAAACACAATGAGATTACTTTCAAGAAAATTCTACGGTAAATTTTTAAGATATGGCTTCCCCTTTTTTTTCAGGGAAAGGTTCCGGTACTCGGTTACATCTCGGGGGAAAAATGCGTCCCGGTATCGATGACCGACGGTATTGTGACGCTAATTCATCGTGCTCGAGTGACCAGTATTGAAAACCAAACAGGAATAATAAGTTTAAATTAAAGATTGAAAGGAGGAATCGAACAGATTCCCGAAAGCTCTCTGTAAAGATTTATTTTCGAATATATTTGTACCCAAACATAACTGTGGATTTGTTTCTCCAGGAACAAGCTTTCTCGTTAGGTGAAATTTGGCTCAGTGGATGGAAGACATTTTTATGATAATAATTATAATTTTTATTGTTATTTCTCCTAAGAAAACTAGCTTCCTTCTTGTGGAATTACTAATGTGAAGAAACTGTAAAGAGAAAGCGAGGAAAATGATAAATAAATGAATAGACAAAGAAAATCAATAGACAGATAAATAAACCAATAAAAAATAAATAAATAAAGTTGAGCTGAGTTCCACTGCCTACCTTGGCGGTAAAGGGCACTGTGTGACCCTGTACCTCTAAGAGTTGCGTGAGTAAAAAGTCGTTTTCTCCGGCTCTACAGTAGTTCCGTGCTGGAGAACGAGAAAGTACGAGGAATGAAGACCCGGCTTCACCTTCTACCTGCCTACGCTAGGAAACAAGGCAAGCGAACAGACTACATTTGAGAAAGGGAAGAGCTGAGAATTGTCCGTCCTTTTACCGGAAAAAAAAACCCTAATTACTGCCGAGTAATTACGGGCAACGATAACTTTAATTGCCGTTTTAATAGCCACCTTGAGGACACATTCTCAGCCATTCGGAAGTCACTCCTCGGGCCAGCTCTCGTTTTCTTTGGCCGATTCGTTTTCTTTGCGATGTTTTCCTCCGCGTCGTCTTTCTCGAGTCCTTGGGCACTTCTGCTGACATTTCATCCTTGGACCCTTTCTCTGTACATTGGGATTTCCTCACTTGTTTTTAGAGTCTTTTGTTTTTAGTTTCTCCCCGAAGACAAACCTTCTACAGCAGTGCTAGTTCATTTATTGCTGGCCCTGAGATCAGCGGCTGAGGAAACGTGGGCATCTTAGGAGCCTGCTGGTGAGTAGTAATGGGTTCCAGTAATGTCCTGGAAGACATTGACAAGTGGGTTTAAGGAAGAGTTGGCATTTCGAAGCTCTTGACTTGAAAGCATCTCATAAAAGGAAGACTTAATGACTTTGGAGCTTGCAGATTAAGAATAATCAAGCAAGAATCGTATATTATATATTATTATATATATCTACAGTATATTAAATAGCTTTCTTCAAGGACAACAGCAGAAAGAATGGTGACTCATTCTGTCATTTTCAAGCAAATCTAAAGATGGGCATACGCTATTCTTCATCAGTGTGAATGCTACCTGTATATCTATATCACAATATGCCCATACAGCTGTTGTTAGTAATTATATATATATATATATATATATATTTTTTTTTTTTTTTTTACTTATCCTTCCATCTTTCATGCAATCCAGCAGGTCTGGACTTGAAGAAGACACCAATTCAAGTGTCATATCAGAGCATCAAGGCGACTGTCCTGTCAGTCTGGATTCCAAAAACGAGCAAGAGAAGAAGACCCAACTGAACGTCTCCACCGAGAGAAGTAAGGAAAGAAACCCTTGGGAATTTTATCAGATATATCCAAGGGATTCGTGAACTCTAACTAGGAGAGATGTCTCTGCTCTTGTTTGTGAGAATAAGTTCAAATTTTCTGGTAGCTCATTCCTCTGTGTTAGTTGCGGGCACTACATTTGGACACATTTCATATATGAGTTGCTATTGCATAATGATTCCGTTCTTTTAACTGATACCTCTCTCCTATATAGTGCTATTCACACTTCAAAATGGGTTCTGACCACAAGCTAACCAGATTCTTCAAAATATAGACCTACAGTGATTTAGATAACAGGCACTAGGACGTATGCACGCAAATACTGATGAAACGTCTCTAAATCTCCTTCAATTAAGGTTTTCACAAAATCTCACTGCTCCGAATCTTTCTTTCGCCTTTCCTGACAGGGTTGTGGGCTGAAGAAACATCTTGAACACCTTGTAAATCACTGTTGCAGTTTTCAACTGACTTCATAACGCTTTTTCAACAGATGGAAAATCTGTCGTATTAGGTTTGATGCCTGGTTTTACCGTAAATACAAATGGTGACCTGCTTAGGAGCTTATTTTCGACTAAGATAGGACGAAAGATAACAAGAAAAAACACTCAAGGGAAATGCAGAAGACCTTGTAGTTCGGCCATAAGGCGCACTGTAGTCTGCACCCTTCCAAAGGGTGTTTGTGAGCGCGGTGTACAAGTGCAAGTGTATATATATATATATATATATATATATATATATATATATATATATATATATATATATATATATATATATTACATGCAGATAGTGAAACCAGGCATTTCACGAATTGCCTGAAATTTCAGACAGATAGTGAAATGCACTTAGGGACATTTGATCCCCAGGGGCTAGTACTAAACACGGCGAAATGCATTTGATTCCCAGGGGCTAGTACTAAACACGGAGAAACAGCGTAGATGAGTCACTGTCTCGCCGTGTTTAGTACTAGCCCCTGGGGTGATCAAATGTCCCTAAGTGCATTTCGCTATCTGCCTGAAATTTCAGGTAGTTCACGAAATACCTTGTTTCGCCTTCTGCCTGTAACATACAGGGTAGGGGGGGTCTGAAGAGCGATTCCGTTTTTGTGCAGCTCGTGATCTCAACATCCTGACTGAAACATATTTCCCTCTGTGGCAAGGCTTTGCCTGACTGCTTCCTCTTGCAGTCACTTCGTCAGGTAAACTGGATTCATGAATTCAGGACAGTGCTGCTGAGAATATTGAATGATGATAACCCTGCCATTTTCCTGCCTAGATTCGCTGGACACCTGAAGCACCAATGCGCAGTGACTGTTGTGCCTCACTGTCGAACTTCTCCAAAGTTCCAGAGGTCCTTTAGTCCTCAGACCGTTGGACTGTGGAACAGTCTCCCTATAGAGGATGTCGTGCCGTTGGAACTCCTTCAGAAGTTCAAGCGAAGATGCAATGCAATTACTACCCTAATACAATTCAGCTTATATTTTAATGTATTTTATTTATATTTTTATTTATTTATATTTTGTTGATTTATATGTTTTTTTTTAATAATAGATCTTCTCTTTCTGTATTTCCCTTTACCTTCTGCTACTTCTTTCGAATGAACGCCTTAATATTCTTTGGAAGCTTGGATTTCAAGTCAATGGCCCCTGTGGTGGGCTTGTTGCATGTGAATAGGGGTTCAGCTTCTAAATAATAATAATAATAATAATAATATATATAATAATAATAATAATAATAATAATAATAATAATAATAATAATACAGTCCTCTAAAGCATTTTCTTCCAGAATTTGGTATTCTCTTGTTTGTTCTGTATTTCCAAGAGGTGGGTGTCTGATCATTTTAATGAAACTGTAAGCACCATTTCCCATCCCAGCCTTTACCCAGCTTTCCTGGAGTACCTATATTTTTTTTAGGACTCCCTTTAATCTTAACAATATATAAGGAGCAAATGTCAGATGGTATGAATAACCTGCTGATTGAGGTTATACCTTGGCGATTTAATAGTTGCCGCTTCAGCATAGAAGAAATATGTATGAATGTATATAAATATATATATATATATATATATATATATATATATATATATATATATAATATATATATATATATATATATTTATATTTATATATATTTATATACATATATAGATATATGTATATATATACATATATATATATGTATATAAATATATATATATATATATTTATATACAATAGGTAGATAGACCGATAAACAAATAGACAGGTAGATATATTAGACAGACAGGTAATTTTACTGACCACAGAGCTGACCATATTAGTATTTACATTTAGTATCATTTGGTCCAAAGTACAATTACTTCAAACGCTGAGAGCTATACAACATATACAAGCAATTCTGAAGTAGTGATAACACGAGCTGTTGTAAATATGTCAGAGCAGGTCAGGAAGGAAAGTGCTTCAGGCACAGGTTGTGGTAACGTGGCTGAGACATTATTATTATTATTATTATTATTATTATTATTATTATTATTATTATTATTATTATTATTATTCAAAGTGACCTTTAAATTAATAAATGATATATAAACACACATGCGAAGTAATAAGTAAATGAACAATATAATTAAATAAGAATCACAGCTGAGGAATAAGCTGGAATCTTTATTTGCATTCGGTTTGAATGGATAATAGATGAGTAATTAAAAAATATTAATTAGTATCATTATTAATGGATTTGTACAATCGAAATTAATGACAATGTAAGAGATGGTCGAACGTTATATGTCTAAATGTAATGTGAAGCCTATTGCTAGCAGACTGTCTTTGTTATAAGAAAAAAAATATATATATATTATTGTCAGACTTCGTTATAAGAAATGGAAGAGAATATATACTATTACCATTATTTTATTGTTGTTCAACTTGTCCACGGACACATTCTTAAGCGCGTTTACAAATGAAAGGATACTAAAAAAATTATATATAGTATGTATATATATGTGTCTGTATATAAGTATATATATGTACGTATCTATATATATGTATATATATTGTGTGTGCATATAATATACATTATATATATATATATATATATATATATATATATATATATATATATATATATATATATATATATAGATACATACATATATAGATACATACATATATATTACTTATATACAGATACATATATATATAATAATAATATCTCAGCCACGTTACCACAACCTGTGCCTGGAGCACTCTCCTTCCTTACCTGCTCTGACATATTTACAACAGCTTGTATTAATCACTACTTCAGAATTGCTTGTATATGTTGTATAGCTCTCAGCGTCTAAAGTTATTGTACTTTGGACCAAATGATACTAAATGTAAACATTACTGTGCTAAGCTCTGTGGTCAGTAAAATTATCTATCTACCTATCTCTCTATTTATTTATCTGTCTACCTATTTGTCCCCTGGTCGAAGGTCAACCCGGAAAGTGAAAGTCAGGAAGAGACGTGAGGAAAGAGTGGAGGCGGTAGACTGCGGTCCTGGGGAATCCCTCGTGGCCTTGCTTCTAATGGGGCCACTTTGGCGTGGCCGGAGAGGGCGGGCCGATGCTAAAACGTGATTATTTTCCTCCCCCCCTTTTCTTCCTCTTCTTTATCTACTGTACTCTCTATCTACTGTCGGCTATTTTTTCTCTCTACATCTGTGCACACAGAGTGTTGCAATGTGATGGTACAGTTATGATGCTGTAACTGTTTATGCTTTTTTTGATAGGAACTCGAAGGCGAGAGAGGAAGGAAAAATAATAAGTCTTGCGGAAATTGCTGAGCAACTTTGATGAATGCATTTGTGTCTTATTTAAATGGTGGATTCTGGGATATCATATGAGTGTATCTGAACTGAAGAGGAACTTTCATCAATAATAATTATTCGCCAAAGAATGATAATGTCTTCAGTACGGCAAGTTAATGGGCACTACTACCAAAAAAAAGCTGAGTAGTTTTACGAATGCGTTTGTGTTTTATTTGAATTGTGGATTCTGGGATATCATCTGAGTGTGTCTGTCATTGGAAGTATGACTCTCTAAGTCTCTAGTTCAGTGGATCTTAACCTGGGGGCGTCAGCTATTTCAAAGGGAGGGCGTGAGCCCTAAGGAAAACTTAAAAATTCTCTAATTATATTCGTTATTCTCTTAACAAGAGTCGCTAAGAAGCAGTGTGAAGTATCTCACTAATTCATTCCCAGAAGAATAAAAACACCACTTATCTTTTTCTCCATTTTCCTTTAAATTTGGGAGGGAATTTTACTCATAGATGCAAGGAGGGGGCGTGGAGGGAAGGACCAACCCTTAGAAGGGTCGTGGTAATAAAAAAGGTTTAAAAAACCACTGCTCTAGTTCAAGCCTTGACCAACAGCAATCTGAACTGTGAGGAGAAACTTTAATAGATAAATATTTCTACACTATAGAATGACAGTGCCTTAATCGACAGCAGGTTAACTGTTACTATTGCAAAAAGACCAACTCGTTGGTGAAGTGACCCCACTTAATATGATGTGTACCCTGAAAAAGTGGATGAGAAAGCTTTATCTGGTGTATAATTTAGGAAGAAGGAAAAAAGGAGAGTCATAATTGCATTCCCTTTATACGTTGGTCAAGGACTATAGACCCAAACAAGGTTTCAGTGGAATCTGGATGACCTGAATAACCTGTTGTGTCTATTCTTGTCGTTGTCGGGAGATGCCAAAGAGTTTTCGTCTAAAGTTGCCAACTGTCGCCAGGGTCTAGATTTGCCACATTCTTCCTTCGGGAAATGACTGATACTTTCGCGCACATTTGCCAGATATTTTCGTCTCGAGTTGCCAAGTGTCGTCTAAGATTGCCTGATATTTGTGTCAGAACTTTCAGTATATCTTCTCGTGAACTTACCAGATATTTTCGTCTCGATCTCCCGCATATTTTCATTCGGAGGTGCCAGATGGTTTCGTTCGCAGTTGCCATATATACTTTTTCTATAATTTCATACCATATTTGTCAAGAGTACCATGATATTAGGAGTTGCCATGGTACAGCTGCCACAAATATATTCTTACCTGGAGTTTGTAGTTAAGTTCACCTGCTATTTCCAGTTATGTTCTTCCAGAGCCACCACATATTTTTGGCTGGAGTTGCCAGACGTTTCCAGCTACATTTGCCAGTTATTTCAAATTCCAATTGATGGATAATTTCATCTGTATATGTTTGAAGTTTTGATGGCGAGATAGTAAGTATTCTAATGAACGACCCCATTTAATAAAATTTTTCCAATTTGGGATTTGTATATGATAATAATAATAATAATAATAATAATAATAATAATAATTATTATTATTATTATTATTATTATTATTATTATTATTATTATTATTATTATTATTATTATGAAAACCGCTTTTTGACCCGATTCTTTAATACAAACCAATTTATTTAAATGTATGTTTTCAGGTAGTCATAAATCGACCTTCTTTACTTCATAGTTTGAAAGATTATTATTATTATTATTATTATTATTATTATTATTATTATTATTATTATTATTACTATTATTATTATTATTATTATTATTATTATTATTATTTAAAAGGATAAGCATAAACTCACACAAGACAAGCACTAATTGAAATAAAAAAAAATACTCAAAAAATATAAATAAAATATACAACAAAGAGAGAAAAATCGTAAAATAATTAAACAAAGGAACATCCACAAACAGGAACAAAATCAGTACAAAGAATGAAATGCATTTGGCCATCACATCACCTTGCCATGAATATACACGCAGTGCTTTTCCTACATTCTGATTGTCAGTTTGTATGCAAGCGATACTTGGCATGAAAGCATGCATTATTTAAAAGGTTTTTTTCAACTTAAAAGAAGCATGATACGTGCTTGTGACCAAATTAGCCATATATGTGTATTTTCATTTTCAAAAATTTACCTTTTTCAATTCTATTTTTTCTTTACTAGTTTTTATCGTATAATCTTATTTTTCATAGATAAAAAAAATTAATAAGTGTAAAAAAGTAAAAAATGAGAAAATATGAACTGAAACAAATAAAAAGCATAGAAAATAAAATAACAATTAATAAAAATAAAACAAAACTGAAAATAAAGAAAAATAAAAATGAAACGAACAGTATAAAAATGCATAAATATTAGTAAATAAATCCAGATAAAAGTAAAAAGAGAAATAAAAAATAAATGAGAAAGTGTGTCCAATAAAGCAGGTCGAATTATTGAGGGAATACAAAATAACGCGAAAAATTCCAAATTCTGCAAGCGAATTTTATGAATGTGTGATTTAAACTTGTTGAATCTCAGGTTCCCAGTTTCCTCAAAACACCTTTAAAATTGTGCTTTGGTTTTGAAATAAAATATCTATTATAGAAAAAATGGAAGTATGTTTTTTTTTTACCAAGCAATGCTATATTGCGACTTTAATCATCTATCATCCAAAATTGTTTTCAGCAATTTAAAATGATGCTTAACTTTTTCTCTTTTAAATATAAAGTAACTATTCACTCCAGTAACGTTGAAATAAAACGGACTTTTGCCTGAAACTGAGAAAAATGCAGCCCAGTGGCAAGCAATGGATCACTGTGCATGGAAAATGCTCAGTGATCAATTGCTTGCATGGAAAATAGCCACATTAATGCAATTCGGAATCACTTCCAAATACCTTGTTTTGAAGCCAAGGAATATCACATTCCGAATTACTAGAATTCGGCACCTAATGTCGTCTCTGACAAAGTAGGCGGTAACCTCAATGTGGAAAGTTCAGTCGCTTGCTGGCAATGAGTCTAGGAAAAGCCGTTTCGAGTTGCAGAACCTCACCTTCCTGAAGCGAACCATCCGGTTATTTCAACTTTTGTGAACACGTCGCAGTTGTTTTATCTTCCTTCTTTCCTTCTTTCCTTCTTTCTTCATCCAAAGGAAAGCCCTTACGAACAGAGTCAACAGAGTATAGACCCACAAGGGCTCCCAAAGGAAACCAACCTGTACAGAGAGAGAGAGAGAGAGAGAGAGAGAGAGAGAGAGAGAGAGAGAGAGAGAGAGAGAGAGAGAGAGAGAAGCAAATTATAGGCTCAGCATTATCTTCGGTCAGGCCAGCCTCGTGCCAGCACGGGCTCTTGCCCTAGGGCAGCCCCTAAGTATACCTTAGTTTTACCAGACCACCGAGCTGATTAACAGCTCTCCTAGGGCTGGCCCGAAGGATTAGACTTATTTGACGTGGCCAAGAACCAATTGGTTACTTAGCAACGGGACCTACAGCTTATTGTGGAATGAAAGGTACAGGAAAAGGTAAAATGGAAATCAATACTCGGATTTAAAAGATAGAGGAAAAGGTAATAGATGAAAAAATACTCAGGAATGCATAACAAAACCCACGCACCTGAAATTCGGGAGTCGTCACCAACAGCAGAATGAGGGAAACTATTTCACATTTTAGTTGTAGCCGAGACAAAAACGCCTAGCAAGCGAATGTTAACATCCCGTTGCATTCTCCCTTTATTCCTCTCTCAGTCAGGTCATTCTCTCGCTCAGACTCTAAGCAACAGGAGAATGACAGTAGGAAAAAAAGTGCCAGGAGCCATTTCGAACCCCGAGGCAAAGCAACCTTGGAGATGGGGGTGGAGAACTTCCATGATTGCCCGGTCGAAATAATTTTGCATTCCGGTTGATGGGGCACCCATTGTCATTGATTGGTACCTGGGTCCTTTTTGAGGGGTGGGGGCCGGTGTGGACAGCGGAATAGCGCGTGATATTTTTTGCTCAGGCTTGCGGTGTAATCCAGATGTAAGTGGAAGATGTGTGTGTATGTATATATATATATATATATATAATATATATATATATATATATATATATATATATATACATTGCTTGTGAACTTCGTCGAAATTCCTGTTGGTTATAGGGCTCTCTCCCTCTCTCTCTCTCTCTCTCTCTCTCTCTCTCTCTCTCTCTCTCTCTCTCTCTCTCTCTCTCTCTCTCTCTCTCTCTCTCGCAGTGAAACAGCTAAATGTCAGTTTATCATCAGGAATAAAACTGTTATACTAATTATGATCATTTATCAACTGCTTATTTTTATATCTGTCATTATCTTGATGTTATTTTTAGTACCTTTACAACAATAATAATAATAATAATAATAATAATTGGTTTTCTGCAATTTTTTGTTGTCTGTTAACCCTGAACTCGAAATACTTCAGAGGGAGTTAGCAAATCAGATATACAGTATCTATATCCTATCTAATCTGCCTATCTATCTATCTGTTTATATACACACACAAACATATATATATATATATGTGTGTGTGTGTGTGTGTGTGTGTGTGTGTGTGTGTATATATATGTATGTATGTACAGTATATATATATATATATATATATATATATATATATATATATATATATACATATATATATATGTGTGTGTGTGTGTGTGGGCGGGTGTGTGTGTGTATAAACAGATAGATAGATAAGCAGATTAGATAGATGGATATACTGCAGATATATCTGATTTGCTAACTCCTTCTGAAGTATTTTGTGTCCGGGATTAACAGACAAGAGAAATTGCAGAAACCAATTATTATTATTATTATTATTATTATTATTATTATTATTATTATTATTATTATTACTATTATTATTATTATTATTGCCTGTTCTCAAGGTACTAAGAATAACATCAAGATAAAAATAGATATAAAAATAAGCAACTGAGAAATTATCATAATCAGCATAATAGCTTTATATCTGATAAACTGACATTCAGCTGTTTAACTATACTATAAGAGAGAGAGAGAGAGAGAGAGAGAGAGAGAGAGAGAGAGAGAGAGAGAGAGAGAGAGAGAGAGAGAGAGAGAGAGAGAGAGAAAGAGAGAGCTGAATAGCAGATAAGACCACTGTGCAGACTACCTCCATGAGAGAGAGAGAGAGAGAGAGAGAGAGAAGAGAGAGAGAGAGAGAGAGAGAGAGAGAGAGAGAGAGGAGAGAGAGAGAGAGCTCTAAAACCAACAGGAATTTCTACGAAGTTCACAAGCAATTTCAACTGCATTGTTTGCTGTGGAACCAGTGAATCAGTCGACATGAATCCTTCAAAGTCTTTTGTCCTCCTATTCAGTGGCTTTCTGGGTAAAAAAAAACGAATAAAATCAATTAAAAACTCAAAGAAAAGAGAAAAAGAAAAGACACGAACGCAGGAAAAACGCTTGAGGACATTTAGATCAGTTAACCCTGGTGCCCTCTTCCCGTTTTCTTTACAGACGCCCCTTAAAAGGAATCGACGATTATCTTTGTCTGCTGGCTACGAGAGCAGAAAAATATTGACCAATTAGGCACACTCATTGTTGGAGGAAAACAAGAGTAGGTCACGGAAAACGTTGGATGTTTTTCAAATGTTTTTATTTTTCTTTTCTGACCTGAAAATCAAGACACGGACGCTGCCTGGGGCTTCTTGTCATGTCTGAGATACTCCGGGGTCGTGGGCAAAACGGGTTTGTGCTGGATGTTGTATCTTAACGGCTCGTGCATATATATATATATATATATATATATATATATATATATATATATATATATATATATATATATATATATATATATATAATATATATATATATATATATATATATATATATATATGTTTCTATGATTCTGCCTTAGATACTTACTGGATTCTGGGCTGCAGTGGATGATCACAGGGAGTTCTTTGCATTACCAAGAAAAACATACTATATTTTAACTAAAATCTGACTAACAAGACTGGTTAAGGCAGATCTGTAAATGAATCAATCGAAGGAAAATTGCTGGCTTAGGACCTTCTTCATGTGAGGGAAAGATTATGTAAATACAGGGAGTTCTCTTAATTAATTATATTTACATAACAAACACATATCAAAAGAATGACGAATTATGGGGCAGGTAATAGTAAGGTCCTGATAAATGAATGAATCCTACACAGGAGGTATATTCCCAACATCGATGATGTCTTCATAACAGAAACATCACAGAGGGGTAGACTAAGGGATGGCATAAGTCCACTGCACATGGGATAGAGCCGAGATCTGGTGCCACAGCCAAGGCCAAACTGCAACGAGATGCAAGACGGTTGCTTGCAAAAATAATAATGAGCTCAAAGGGAACTGAGGGAATGCACAAATGGTGCCAAATAACTCAGTTCAACACTAAATGCACAATTACGTTAACACTTGATACGTCAACACAAATTTACTGAAGGTGACCCCACAATGAAATAGATAATGAATCAGGCAGAGGAACAACAGGATCGTGACTGACTTAAAAGAACCCTAATTCTGGCACATTGCTTTCATCAGGATGACCGTGTCCTCATCCCATAGGGTGTCGGCGATGGAGGGAGGAAAATGGAGAGATGCCACTTACAAAAGCATACTGGTTCGAGCCTTGAGGCTGAGCACACAAAGGGTACAAGGGACAGGCAAAAGTGAGGACAACTGTCCTCTGTGAAGTTCAGAGCACTTCTCTCCTTGAACTGCTGGTTCATGGTCCATACATAATGTCGGGGATTACGCCCTGGCATCGCTGTAGATGGCGTTGAAGTCAACGCCCACTTCGCTTTCTATAGACCTCTTAGAGAGGTCACCTTTCCAGGTATCATGGCATCCGACACATGTTCAGTTGCTACGGGCTGGCCGCTCTCTCTGTTCTGGTTTCCTCCTTTGTCAGTTGTCTGCCGCCGGCGAGGATTTGCATCTCCGAAGGCTGCACCTGATGATGAGGATCTTAAGCAGTCACTTTGAACAGGGAGGTCTTAAGGGCTTACCCATATAGGGAAAGAGGGAGAGAATTGGCGAAGGGGCAAATGAAACCCACAGTTCTTTCATTTAAAAATTAGTAAAATGAGTTTTATTCCTTTATCTCTTAAATTAGCATTATAAAAAGCTGGTGAGGTTGCTTGTAAAGAAGTTTCCTTCATTGAAGTAATATATATATATATAAATATATATATATATATATATATATATATATATATATATATATATATATATATATATATATATATATATATATATATATATATATATATATATATAAGCATTAAGCTACAAACGTCCTTTAATTTCCAATTCACTCTACCTCGGAAATAATATATTTTCATATATGTTACCTGAAGGGGAATTTTTTAATTGACAATAAGTTCGTCGTCTCGTGGGCTCGAACCACCGAAGACGAGAAACTCAGGACTACAGTGACGCGAATTTAACCACACGGCCAACGTTTGTAGCTTAATGCTTGTATATGAATCACGGTGATGTGATAAAAAAATTCATTCATATATATATATATATATATATATATATATATATATATATATATATATATATATATATATATATATATATATATATATATATATATATACATATATATATATATATATATATATATATATATATATATTATATATATATATATATATATATATAAATCTCCAGTATTTTGCTAGTTTTTTGGTAGTACATGTTCATACTTTACTTTCTTAGCTAATAATAATAATAATAATAATAATAATAATTACACAAGGTTTAATATTAGTACACTTTTTCTACCTCCACCTTGAAATCCGATTTCATCAAAAACAAAACAAAAAGAGTTAAGAAAAAATGACAGACATCCTCTCACTTCCGGTTATCACGTTACAAGGTCCCATCCGTCAACTGTTCTGAGGAGAGAAGGAATTGTTACTTTCCCAGTGCTAATGGGTCTACTATTGTCCGTCTCTCTCTCTCTCTCTCTCACACACACTTCCTTATGAACTTCCTGGTAACCTCGGCCGCTGCATTAAGAAGCCTCCAGAATTTTATATATATATATATATATATATATATAATATATATATATATATATATATATATATATATATATATATATATATATATATATATAAAGAAACCTTCCAGGCAGTCGTACTCTGAATTTCGACAGAAACTATTGCCCTTTTGTATAATAATAATAATAATAATAATAATAATAATAATAATAATAATAATAATAATAATAATAATGTCATAGCTTTCCGTATTCCTTTCCATGCATAGTATGAGCATCTCAATAACTATCTGGTAACACTGACACCAAGATCCTTCGACGAACCACAAAGCCACGAATCCACTGCAGTTTCCGGTTGACATATCTGAGACCATATATCCTAGACGACTTGATTTGTTCTTTGGTCTGCCTCGAAGGTCTCTTGGTGAGGTGGGGTGGGGGGAGGGGGGGGAGGGAGGCTGGTTGGGTGGGAGGTGGTTTAGAAAGGAGGAGTGGGACGTGTGCAAGACGTTTGTGTTGATCAGCTAAGGGGCTCCCTTTTATATATGCGTGAGGTCTGCGTTAATCAGCTAAGGAACTTTTGGTTACTCCTGCAAGAAATGTGCATTAGTCAGCTCTGGAACATGATTTCATAATTATCTGCAAAAAGGTTTCATTATCATACAGCTAAGGGACTTTATTTTACATCTGCAAGAAGGCTCCATCAATCAGCTTAGGAATCTATTTTACATCTGCAAGAAGACTCCATCAATCAGCCTAGGAATATATTTTATATCTACAAGAAGTATGTGCTGATCAGCTAATAAGGTGTTTTATATCTGCAAGAAGATTGCATTAACCAGTTATGGGATTTCTAGTTACATCTGCAAGAGGAATGCATTAATCAATTCAGGAGAATCTTTTTTAAATCTGCAAGGGATATGCAATAATTAGTTCAGGAGAATCCCTTTTTCATCTGCAAGAGGTATGCTTTAATCAGTTCAGGAGAATCTCTTTTACATCTGCAAGAGGTATGCTTTAATCACTTCAGGAGAATCTTTTACATCTGCAAGAGGTATGCTTTAATCAGTTCAGGAGAATCTCTTTTACATCTGGAAGAATTGTGCATTAATCAGTCCAGGAGCATCTCTTTTACACCTACAAGTGATGTGCATTAATCAGCTAAGGGACTGCCTTATATATCTGCAAGGAGATTAAATTAACCAGCTCAGATATTCCTTTTAAATCTGTAAGAAGATTGCATTAATCAGCTAGGGGACTTCCTTTTACACCTGGAAGAAGACAGCATTAATCAGCTAAGGGTCTTCTGTGTCAGATCTGCAAGATATCCTTGTTAATGACACAATGGGCTGTTTTTTCTGGTACATCCACAAGAGGTGCACGAAAGTCTGTTCCAGGGTTTCTGCATTACATCTGCAAGAAATTTGTTCACATTTTCCCCTTGAAGGGAGAAGACGAGGTCAAAGACTGCTATTCTGCTCAAGTTCATCATAAAACTAGACTGGTCTTTCTAATTCTTGAAGCTAGGACATTTCAGGAATAAGTACCTCTACTTTTGGAAAGAAATATATATGCTAAAATTGATCATTACTTTCCATATGCGAGGAAAGTGAAAAGAAGAGAGAAGAAAAATGACAAATGGATGAAAAATAAATAAAACAACCTAGATAAAAAAGAACTAAATTCCAAAACACAGCGATATTAATCAGAGGAAAATTTGGACAATGCTACAGGATTTATGAAACGATGTAACAATCTCATACTTAATCTCCCATTCAAGTGTCAGTAACACCTGCGTTGCATTCCTGTTGCTAGTGATGGGGGAGAGAGAGAGAGAGAGAGAGAGAGAGAGAGAGAGAGAGAGAGAGAGAGAGAGAGAGAGAGAGAAAATACATTCATAACCGGTACCCCTTTCATTGAAGATTGCATGTTCATGAGTTAATTTTCTTAATTACAATTTAAAAAAAAACAAAATTTGCCTCATTTTTCCACTAAGGGAAAGGAGAAAAGGGGTAGGGGAGGGGTGGAGGGAGGGAAGCAAGGGAGGGAGTTCTATCCAATATAATCGACCTCTTCCTCTCCATTGTCATTGTCACGCTATTGTGATGTATCTCTTTTGCGTCACTAAACACAGAAGGAACTACATACCTCTTCGCTATCTGTTTACTATCGATGAGGTCGTTACCCTGAGAGCTACTAAGCAAGGTTGTATTCACCCTGACAGCCATTATTCCAGATTGCCTTTACCCTGAGAGCCACTAGTCGAGGTTGTCTTTAGCCTGAGAGCCACTAGTCGAGCTTGTCGTCAGCCTGCCACTAGTCAAGCTTGTCTTTAGCCTGAGAGCCACTAGTCGAGGTTGCCTTTAGCCTGAGAGCCACTAGTCGAGGTTGCCTTTAGCCTGAGAGCCACTAGTCGAGGTTGCCTTTAGCCTGAGAGCCACTAGTCGAGGTTGCCTTTAGCCTGAGAGCCACTAGTCGAGGTTGCCTTTAGCCTGAGAGCCACTAGTCGAGGTTGCCTTTAGCCTGAGAGCCACTAGTCGAGGTTGCCTTTAGCCTGAGAGCCACTAGTCGAGGTTGCCTTAAGCCTGAGAGCCACTAGTCAAGGTTGCCTTTAGCCTGAGAGCCACTAGTCGAGGTTGCCTTTAGCCTGAGAGCCACTAGTCGAGGTTGCCTTTAGCCTGAGAGCCACTAGTCGAGGTTGCCTTTAGCCTGAGAGCCACTAGTCGAGGTTGCCTTTAGCCTGAGAACCACTAATCGAGGTTGTCATCAGCCTGAGAGCCACTAGTCGAGGTTGTCATCAGCCTGAGAGCCACTAGTCGAGGTTGTCATCAGCCTGAGAGCCACTAGTCGAGGTTGTCATCAGCCTGAGAGCCACTGGTCGAAGATGTCGAGGCTTAGAGATGCTAAAGATTCAAATTATCTCTTGCTGATTTATATATATACTCGTATATATATATATATATATACGAGTATATATATGTATATATATATATATATATATATATATATATATATATATATATATATATATATATATATATATGATGTTACAAACTAAACAATTCCCATTAGATTTCATGAAGGATCTCTAGCTATCCTTGAAACCCTGTCTTAATGGCAGGCAGGTATCCTACACCTAATCCTACAGTAACAGGGACCCTTCCGTTGCTACTGAAACCTCATTTAGCCGTCGCCTTTAGAAAATGACCTGTATCAATCCTTTAATCTTATTTTCTGGATTCATGACATTCAAAGCTGACCCACACCTAGTCATTGCTGCCCAGCCCCCATTTCAACGCTGAAATGGAGGATAACAGCATCACCAGCTAAAATAGATTGGCAGCAATATATTCGTGCAGGTTTTCGGATGAACGTGAGCAGGCGAGCGTGTCAGACCTTCAGGAACGGAACAGTGCCGACCGACTAAAAGTATTGTCTCTCTCACAGGGGATTTCAAAAGACGGCCTCCATGACTTTCCGACCTAATCCTTCTCCCAGGTGGAATCCATTATATTAGGCGATGATTAGACCTGTAATCGTCCCAAAGGATTTTCCAAATTTCCTTAGTGCTCTTTAGAAAACACAGCCCAAGTGCAGAATATACCAAACGTAACCAGGACTGCAGTCAAATATCCCAACGCCTTTTTCTGTAATGTTTCTCAGTCAGCGAAACTCGGAAACAAGGTTGACGATCCATCTTTCTCTTACTTTTATATAATTTTTTCCCTTAAACTCTTCAGTATTGCCTCGTGGATGGTCAATCTTTAAAATCTATCAAGAATATTAATAAAGCCAAGATATTATGATGATTTTTTGTTACAAAAAGTACATTTTTACACAAGCAGTAATGATACACTCGAGGTAACTATCTCTTGACTCATTGCATTTTAAGTTAATTATGTTATGTTATTTTATGTTAATGCTAATAATAGCTGACTAAATGACTTTACGGAACTCTTCTCCAAGAGGGTATAGTCACTGGTAATACTGCGACAACATACCCAGCCAAAGACAGTTGGTAATGCTTCAGGGCACCATTATGCTCAAGGTGGGGGTAGGGTGCCTGGGACACCTTGAAATTCTGTGGAGATATGAGCAGAATTTAGACGCGGATAGGCGGTCTGCAGGTAGATCTAGACATGACGTATTAACAGAAAATTAAACCACTGTATTTTGAATAAAAATGACCATATCTAAACCTCTAATTCACACACACAAAAAACAATGAAAATAAGTAGGCTAACAATTCTGTCTTCTCAAAGGCCGTCACGATTCGGTGCCTCTCGGTCACGAAAGGGAATAAATCGTTGGAAGTAAAATCATAGCACTGATCGAGCTTCAATCGTACGGCCTCGACCTTCCCTGCGCCAGCGCCTATGAGGAGAGACCGCCGAAGGTGCACAGACTTCCTCCTTTCGATGAACTAGAAAGCGTCGCCGGAGGCAAGAAGAAGAAGAAGAAGAAGAAGAAATTCCCCACGATGCGCAGCAGATTGTGGGTCAAGGGTAAGTGGACGCGGCTCCTGGCAGATCTGGGATTGGTTTCCTGAATTCTCTTGCCTGGGGACAAACGGAGGCAACAGGCTCTCCAGTCCGTCCTCTTCAAAGGCACAGTATACTAGGAATGTTTTGGTCAACATGACTTTTTTGACAATTGATTCGGATATCCTGCTTTGAACTCTGCTTGTTCCTTGCTTGGAAGAGACCTCAAGCTTTGCTGAATGCTTTGGAAAACGTCTGGTTAAGTATTTTGATTAAGAATAGAAGATGGTAGAGAATCCCAGATTCTGAGAAAGATTGTTGTGGGAGATTGTTCAGACAGGTGAACACTCAAGGTCGTTACTGCTGTCTTCTAAAACGAGAGAGAGAGAGAGAGAGAGAGAGAGAGAGAGAGAGAGAGAGAGAGAGAGAGAGAGTGGGGGTGGTGATGATAAAATGGTAATGGATGAACTCACCCATCGAAAAAATTTCTCTCTCTCTCTCTCTCTCTCTCTCTCTCTCTCTCTCTCTCTCTCTCCTCTCTCTCTCTCTCTCTCTATATATATATATATATATATATATACTATATATATATATATATATATATATATATATATATATACATACAGGCAGGACAGCAGATCAGTCAGACATGTCGAGAATTGAGGGCAGTGGAAACAGACTGGTACATAAAAACATCTTTGTTTGTGCCGACGTTTCAAGGCAACAAGTCTCATTTTCAAGGCTGCAATAAAAGAATAAATATTGAGAACACGTATAAATTATACAAAAAATCTCTTTAAAAACATTTGTACATAAACATAGCTTATGCGTTGCTGGGAGGTACAACCTATATAGAAGGGAGAAGTGGGCGACTGGAATATGGGTAAGTGAAAAGCAAGGAAGACGGTTACGACAGGGAGAGAGAGAGGGGGGTGGAGAGTTTTGGGCATTCAACAATGGCATTGCCTGTTTGATAATTAACGATTCCAGAATAGAGAGTGCTAGCTCGGAAGAGGCCCTTGTAATTGATTTTAAATTGATCGTATTCGATGTTATTACCACATTTCTTGGCATGCTCTCTGACATTTGAAAATCCGGGATTACTTAGTTTATTGCAAAGCGTTTTATGTGTCACTTCGAGGAGCCGTTGCTGGACAGCTGCCCTCTCAGTATTTCACCCTTTATTCTACAAAAGTTTTGTAGATGATACTTTAGATCTCGGTCTGATGCTGAAGCATTCCTCGATCTCGCTAACAGTAGACATCCGAACATAAAATTGAGCATTGAAGTTGAGCAGGATAATAAGTTATCCTTTTTAGATGTCTCGGTTTCACGAGAATCAGACTGTTTTTAAAACGAGTATTTGGGGAAACCCACTTTTACTGGTTTAGGACCCAACTTTTATAGTAGCTGTTTTTTTTTAAATTTTAAACTAAATGCTTTGTCTTACTCTCTTATATAGAGCCTTCCATTTATCCTCGAACTGGCATGTTTTTAATAAGGAAATACAATTTTTACGCTGTTTTTTCACCAACAATTATTTTTCCATCAAACTTATTTTTTTCAATATGTGCGGAAAATATTAGAGGACAACTTCACGCCAAAGTACAAAATTCCATCTGTTCCCAATTCAAGTCTAAGCCAGTGTTTCCATTCGTACATGATAAAACTTTTAGCCAAACGCTTTCTCAAATTATTTCTAGCCACTATGGAGCCGTAAAATGAATCTCATTCCAAAGAATCCTTTGAAAATTGGTTCTTTATTCAGTATCAAAGACCGTTTAAGCGACCTTACGACGTCTGGGGTGTGTATAAATACGATTGTCCTCGGTGTTGTCGAGGAACTGACGTGGGTTGCACCCAAAGGCTTCTTGAGGTTCGCGCCGATTCTCACAAAGGTGTGAGCTATCGAACGGGCAATAAACCAAGTAATCCCGAATTTTCAAATGTCAGAGAGCATGACAAGAAATGCGGTAATAACATCGAATACGATCAATTTAAAATCATTACAAGGGTCTCTTCCGAGCCAGCACTCTCTATTCTGGAATCGTTAATTATCAAACAGACAGTACCATTGTTGAATGCCCAAAACTCCTCCACCCCCTCTCTCTCTACCTGTCGTAACCGTCTTCCTTGTTTTTCACTTACCCATATTCAGTCGCCCTCCTTCTCCCTTCTATATAGGTTGGTACCAACACCCGCCCCCCCCCGGAAACGCATAAATTATGTTATGTACAAATGTTTTAAAGAGATTTTTTGTATAATTTATATGTGTTCTCAATACTTATTCTTTTATTGCAGCCTTGCAAATGAGACTTGTTGTCTTGAAACGTCGGCACAAACAAAGACGTTTTTATGTACCCAGTCTGTTTCCACTGCCCTCAATTCTACATAAATAAATATATATATATATATATATATATATATATATATATATATATATATATATATATATGTATGTATATATATTATATATGATATATATATATATATATGTATATATATATATATATATATATATATATATATATATATATATATATATATATATATAAATTATAGACCTTTGCTTAAATCAAGCTACTACTTTGCAAGCACTGCGGAGTGTTGGATGCACGCATGCACGCACACGAAAGCACGCAAGCGCCCTAGCACAGATACGATTCTTCGAATGCGGTCATTTCCGTGGTCAGAGAAACATAAAATGTCTTACCCAAACTAGTTAATCTTGACATAGTTTCTCGTACATAAAACACAGGACTAATAAGTTTAAGGGACGAAAAAGGCTTGTGATCGTGCCTGAAAAAGATCAGTCAGTTCCTACGATAAATATAAAATAAATGTGAAGGATTTTAGACGAATTACTTATGAATGTCCATGATTAAAATATGCAAATGCTTCTCTCCCTCCATTTCAAAGATCTGGTTTATTTTGGCTAAGTTAAGTTTTCCCCGGCGTTTCTGCGGTCTTGTTTGTTCGGGCCTGGCAGGATAAAGACAGGCGATTGATTGTACTATTCCTATTAGTACTGATAA
>JANJGK010000049.1:1604864-1647364 GCA_039081455.1 Macrobrachium rosenbergii
TGGTGCATAGGCCCCATGTTTTACAAGTGGATTCTCAATGCGGTTTTTAATAAACTAGTTGTTCTAGAATAGAATGGTTGTGGCGTTATTACATTTTAAATACGTTTAGTTAATTGTAAACAAACGAATCTGAGACGCTGGAACCAGGCACGAACAATAAGCATTATAGTGAAAGAAGTAACTCTAAAATTATGGAGGTTACTGACCAGGATGATTGTCTTAGTTTATTTGGGAAAAGGTAAACGCTTCTAAGGGGTTCTCTACGAAGACAATCTCGGGATGCTGCTCAGTCTGTTTTGAAGCAAATCGCGCCGTCGTTTAATATGGGTCGCGCTATAAAGGAAATCAGATTGACGAGTTTCTTCGTAACTGAAGGTTCTTTGAGGGGGAAAATCCGGAAGGGAAAGAAAGAGTTGTGGAATTGGAACTGGAAAATAGCCTGGAATATGGAATTGAGGCCAAAAACCAAGCTCTGGGACCTATGAGGTCATTCAGATCTGAAAGAGAAATTGACAATAAGAAGGTCTGAAAAATTTCACACGAGGTTAAAGAGGGTAGAGAGTCAGATGGAAGGAAGAGACTATGAAGGGAGGTGCAGTAAAAGGAATGAAAGAGGTCGCAGCTAGGGGCCGAAGGGACGCTGCAAAGAACCTTAAGTAACGCTTACAGTGCACCACGTGAGGCGCACTGGCGGCACTAACCCGCCTCCAGGAGAGTTGAGGAATTGCTTCAGCTGAGGATGGACAGTCAATAAAGAAGTGCTTAGGCCGAGGAGGATAGACCAGGAGTTAGGGCGAGGAAGTGAGGCTGCAACCCCTTTCATTCCCTTCACTGTACCTCCGTTCATATTCTCTTTCTTCCATCTGACTTTCCTTAACCCTCTCCAGACTATTGTTTCATGGTGCAACTGCTTTGAGGTTTTCCTCCTGTTGCACCTTTCAAACCTTCTTGCTGGCTGTCAGTTTCTCTTTCATTATCTTATCTGTGGCATTTCAGGAGGTATTGAAGGCCTTGTTCGCATGAAAGGTTATCGCCTGGATGCGCTGGTCCTTCAGCCGGGGCTCCATCGCCCTGGGCATAATCGTTACGTCCGTACTTGCTTCTAGGTGAACTGAATTGTTGTCTTGTTGGGCGGTAGTAAATGAGTGGTAGCCAGGCCTATGAAAGATATATGTATATATATATATATATATATATATATATATATATATATATATATATATATATATATATATATATATATATATATATATATATATATATATATATATATATTATACGATTTTGTCATGTTACTCGCTACCATTATTGTCGCCATGAAAACGAAATCATTGTCATTTCATGTCCCAGGGGAAAGTGGCATTAATACGCTGTATACAGGCCTGAGGTTAATAAGAGACGATGTTACGACACTGAAATATATTATTTTTATTTTATTTATTTATTTTTTTTTTGCTTAGCGTAACAGTAAGATTTTCACTTACGGATGTTCTGTTTCGAGGAGACTTTCTTAGTGAGTTTATGGTCTTCTGCTCATTCCTTGGGATTGTCTTTACTCATTATGAATAATAATAATAATAATAATAATAATAATAATAATAATAATAATAATAATAATAATAATAATAATAATAATAGTGACTGCTCATTACCTATCTTTATGTCTGTTTCTGAGTGTAGACACATACGTACACATATATGAATACAAATATAAATATATACTATATATATATATATATATATATATATATATATAGAGAGAGAGAGAGAGAGAGAGAGAGAGAGAGAGAGAGAGAGAGAGAGAGAGAGAGAGAGAGAGAGAGAAGAATCTACTGCCAAATAGAGAATTCAGTGCCCATTACAGAATAGGGCAATGGGATTTAATGCTTCCAGCCTAAGGCGGTCTTCTTCATTAAGAAATCAGAGCCAGATTCATAACAGACAAGTATGAATGCAGTTCATGAATAAACGGCACCAGTGACTGCAACATTTTACGTGATTATAAGAAGAGGTTCTGTACTTAATGAAGTTTCGGGCATCGGAAAACCTGCGACCTCGTTCATCTGGCAGTCACAAAGAGTTCTTTTGCACTGAAAGGATTCAGTCACGCAAACACCTGCGGCCATGAAAATTTCAACTGAATTGTCGACCTTTACTGACGACACGAACACTATAAATACCCTCTGGTGGTTCCCGCGGAGCCTCACCAAAACTCAACATAAATGTACACCGTTCATAACTTGCAGGAACGCGAACATGTAAACAAAGAGCCAGGTGGCAGCGTTCGCTGTAGCGGGAGTGGTGCCTCTTCCCGCGTAGTCCCCCAAGGTTTCGTAGGCGTTGGAAGGGTCTCGCACCGAACGAACGCAACCGTCGTAGGGCCCGATGCAGGCAGCGTAGCCCATGACGTGAGCCACGTAGGTCTGCTCGTGAACTCGGTGGAACAAGTGAGCCATCGGACCTGCAACGACATTAAGAAGGTATTTTGTAAAAAAAAAAAAGACCTATATTTGAATTGAAAGAAAGATCATTTCAAGAAGTTAGGCGTCAGATTTGGGATGAGAAAGCATACTGATCTTAGCGTAGGGCGTACTGGAGGCAGGGCCTCCCTGCAGAGAGTCTAAAGTTAAAATACCTGAAGCATAAACGGCCACGTCTTCTCCTCCGTGTGTTTCAGCTCCTTCGTGGGTTGGGACGCCTGAGGGAGATACGAAGTCCTTGTCACCTGTGTTGACACCAGTCAGGTTTCGCCTTTGGACCTAGGAAGGATTAATCTCTGTCATTTTATGTTCAGCGCAGAGGCCTGTGGAAAGGACTACCTAATATCTTTATGTACCTGACCAATTGTCACCCTCTCAGCAGCTAGCCTCTGCATCATTCACAAAAGGATAACTTAGCTTTGATAATATAGCCTGCGGATATTTACCATCAGCTCTAAACAGCATAAACATTCTCATTATAAACCAAAGAAAAATTTCTTTCAGTTTTCTTCTGAAGATGGAAAGAGAAACCCACAAGAATCCTGTGTATAACTCGTTTACTTGTGAATATTTACATATTACTCGAATCTCGAGTACTTTCAGGTCCTAACTGTGACCCTTTTTCAAGAGGTGTGAAGGTGATCAGGCTGGTTCAAGGCCCAGCAATCTTTTGTAAATATTTACAAGTAAACAAGTTATACACAGGAATCTTGTGGGGTTCTCTTTCCACTCTCATTATACGAGGTATGTTCAATAAGTAATGAGAAAATGTCGGGCGAGACACTAAATATGATTTGATCAAAATACTACTTCATGGTGAAGCCCACATACATATATTCTATAAAATGACAAACTGGCAACTTTCTATACTTGTAGGTCCGAGCGCAGCGGTGAACGTGGTGGAACCAATCTGATCCTGTTTGCTGATCTGTGAACACTTGTCAAAATGCAGCGAAACATGGAGCAACGTTACGCCATCAAATTTTGTGTTAAACTTGAGAAAACCAAACAAGAAGCTTATGGAATGTTAAAGGAGGCCTATGGGGGTGAACAAATGAGCCGAGAAAGTTTCTATCGGTGGCTTAACAGATTTTCTGACGGAAATGAACAGGTTGAGGATGAACCCAGATCTGGAGCACCGAAAAGTGCACACATGGAGGAAAACATTGAGGAAGTGCAAAGGTTAGTGATGCAAGACCGTCGAATATCAGTGAGGATGCTATCTGAAGCTGTTGGTATTAGTACTGGTACAGTGGAGACAGTTCTGACCAAAGAGGAGTGGAGGAGTGGTCAGTGGTGGTTCCACCAGAACAATGCCCCATGCCACAAGTCAACTCTGGTGACCACCTGGATGGCCGACAGGAGAATGAAAGTGGTACAACACCCACCCTACACCCCTGACCTAGCCCCTTGCGACTTCTTCCTGTTCCCATGCACGAAAGACAGCCTCAGGGGAACCAGATTCCAGTCAACAGAGGAGCTGAAAGAGGCATCGGAAAGTTACCTGAGGGAACTACTGAAAAAGGACTTTGAGGAGGTCTTCCAGGATTGGGAGAGACGCATGCAGAAGTGTGTAGCTGCGAGAGGCAATTATTTTGAAGGAGACAAAGTTGTGTAAGCTTATGAAAATGAATAGCGTCTCTCCTGACATTTTCTTATTACTTATTGAACATACCTCGCACTTCACATTAGAGACTTGGATGAAAAATTGGATGAAAAATATATAATTTTTTGATTAATTTGCCTGTCCATCCAAAAATGACTCAAATAGTTAAGCAATTTTTCAATTGCACATTATTTTCTGCATTTTCTTGCCGAAGATTTTTCAGAAAACTAAAAAGAGGTAAAATTGTGGTACTTAGGGATTATGAGGTGGGTAAAGGTTAATTTAAGTATTCAGGGAAGATGGAAGATAGAATTAGGGTGTTTAGTGAGGGTGAAGGTGGCAACAGTAGGGTATTCAATAGAGAAATTGGGAAAATTAGGGTATTTAGGGGAAAACAGAGGTACACGTAGGGTGCCTAGGGAATGAAAGGAGGGTGTAAGTGGGGGCTTTGAGGGGAAGGGCAGTAAAAGTAGGGTAATTAGGGTAAAAGGAGGTAAAAGTAGCGTATTTAAGGAAAAAGGAGGGAAAAGTAGGGCATTTAGAGGAAAAAGTAGGCAAAAGCAGAGCACTTGTGGAAAGAGGAGGTAAAAGTAGGGTACTTAAGGAGGGAAGAATGAGGCAAAAGTAAGGTATTCAGGTAAAAGCAGGGTAATTAGTGAAAAATGGAGGTCAAAGTGAGGTGTTCAGGGAAAAAAAGGAGGTCAAAGTGAGGTGTTCAGGGAAAAAAGGAGGTCAAAGTGAGGTGTTCAGGGAAAAAAGGAGGTCAAAGTGAGGTGTTCAGGGAAAAAAAGGAGGTCAAAGTGAGGTGTTCAGGGAAAAAAAGGAGGTCAAAGTGAGGCGTTCAGGGAAAAAAAGGAGGTCAAAGTGAGGTGTTCAGGGAAAAAAGGAGGTCAAAGTGAGGTGTTCAGGGAAAAAAAGGAGGTCAAAGTGAGGTGTTCAGGGAAAAAAAGGAGGTCAAAGTGAGGTGTTCAGGGAAAAAAAGGAGGTCAAAGTGAGGTGTTCAGGGAAAAAAGGAGGTCAAAGTGAGGTGTTCTGGGAAAAAAAGGAGGTCAAAGTGAGGTGTTCAGGGAAAAAAGGAGGTCAAAGTGAGGTGTTCAGGGAAAAAAAGGAGGTCAAAGTGAGGTGTTCAGGGAAAAAAAGGAGGTCAAAGTGAGGTGTTCAGGGGAAAAAGGAGGTCAAAGTGAGGTGTTCAGGGAAAAAAAGGAGGTCAAAGTGAGGTGTTCAGGGAAAAAAAGGAGGTCAAAGTGAGGTGTTCAGGGAAAAAAAGGAGGTCAAAGTGAGGTGTTCAGGGAAAAAAAGGAGGTCAAAGTGAGGTGTTCAGGGAAAAAAGGAGGTCAAAGTGAGGTGTTCAGGGAAAAAAAGGAGGTCAAAGTGAGGTGTTCAGGGAAAAAAGGAGGTCAAAGTGAGGTGTTCAGGGAAAAAAAGGAGGTCAAAGTGAGGTGTTCAGGGAAAAAAAGGAGGTCAAAGTGAGGTGTTCAGGGAAAAAAGGAGGTCAAAGTGAGGTGTTCAGGGGAAAAAAGGAGGTCAAAGTGAGGTGTTCAGGGAAAAAAAGGAGGTCAAAGTGAGGTGTTCAGGGAAAAAAGGAGGTCAAAGTGAGGTGTTCAGGGAAAAAAAGGAGGTCAAAGTGAGGTGTTCAGGGAAAAAAGAAGGTCAAAGTGAGGTGTTCAGGGAAAAAAAGGAGGTCAAAGTGAGGTGTTCAGGGAAAAAAAGGAGGTCAAAGTGAGGTGTTCAGGGAAAAAAAGGAGGTCAAAGTGAGGTGTTCAGGGAAAAAAAGAGAGGTAAAAGTGAAGCATTCAGCGAAAACCAAAAACAGAGGTAAAAGTAGGGTAGGCTACTTAGTGAAAAGAGGTCCTCAGGGCAAAATGAGGGAAAAGTAGGGTACTTAGTGAAAAGAGGTCCTCAGGCCAAAAAAAGAGGTAAAGGTAGGGTCACTCAGGAGTGCAAAGCAGACAAAAGTAGAGTAGGGTATTTAAGAAAAGAACGAGAGAGAGATTCAGAAAAGAGGAGCCATCGATCAGCTGAAGGTCCCAAACCTTACTTTATCATTCCAGGTGAAGTTGTATCCAGGGCCGTTGGTGAACATCAGCGTCGTGTAAGGCAGGCCATCCGACACATCCTCACTGGTTTCGATTAATCCTGCAGGAAGCGTGTGAAGGAGTGACCTTTTTTATACACATCAGATCCACTGAAGGATCGTCTAAGGTATCAGACGCATTAAAAAGTTCAGTAGTTTTCAATGGAAGCCTAGTCAAACGATTTCAAATAATTTTCTGTAAGTGTTAAGAACCTTATTGCAAGAGGAAGGGACCGAGATTTATATCTCTCTATATCATGTCAAGGATAAATTAAGTCAAGACATTACTCAATAAAAAAGATAAATTCCCACTCTGGTGATGTTCACTCAAGGAGTTTATTGCTAATTGCCAGTGATGACAGAAGGACACCTAATCTACTAACAATACAAGAGAATGTCGCTATGACCTATACAATGCAAAAATAGAGCCATCATTAGAAAGTAATGACCTTACCTATTACCGTAACAAGGGACAGACCTATTACCTATTGTCACTGGCTCAGATAGACATGGCTCATGCAACACTTATGATAAGATATATTGACGAGGAAGCTATTTCCTCTGTTAACATAGCAACCTCAAGTAAGATGTTTCTGCCAGTTTTAGGAAAAGCAAAGTAATTTAGAACTTACTGTCTCTCCGAAGATGATTGGCCGTATCTTTTCCCAAGGGGTACTTATCTTACCAGAGGTTTAAATGCCACAGGTTTTAGTAAAGTTTCCTTCTGTTCCAGAATAACCTTACCAGAGGTTGAGGTTTTAGTAGTTTCCTTCTGTTCCAGAATAACCTTACCTGAGGTTGAGTCAAACGTCTCACTTAGCTTGTTATCAACTCTTTGAGGGTAACATGGCGACTGAGTGGTCTTCTGCCTTAAGCTACAAGTGTTCCAGGATGACCATCTCTTAGTCCCTAGTAAAAAGGCCTCTTACCCAAGATATTGTTGCCCCTCTCAGGGTAGCCATTCATCGTCATGACGTGGGAATGGTCGGCCGTGACGACGACGAGAGTCTCCTCGAGGTCGACCAGTTCCAGGGCCTTTTCCAGCGCCTCTTCGAAGGCCAGAAGCTCTTCCAGGGCTCTCTTCGGCTTGCTGTAGTGGAAGCCATGGTCGATCCTCCCGCCCTCCACCTGGAAAGATGACCAGCACGCGGTATTTATGGAGTGAGAACGAGGTCAAAGTAGTTGTTTAGGGATGACACAGAGGTAAAAGTAGGGTATTTAGGGACTGGAGGGGAGGTAAAGATAAGGTATTTTAGGGATTGAAGAGGAGGTAGAGGAAGGGTATTTCAGAAATTGGAGGAGAGGTAAATGCAGGCTATTTCTGAAATAAAAGACAGTGTTTTTTAGGGAGTGAAATGAAAGTAAAATTATGGTACTTAAGGAGTAAAAGTGAATTGATAGAAGAGTATTTAGGGAGGGAACGGGAAGTAAATTAATTGCCTTTAGAGTAACACGAATATAAAATTAGGGTATTTGGGGAGTAATGAGGATGCGAAAGTGTAATATGTAAGGAAGATTAATGGCATAAAAGTTGGGTATCTGCAGCACAAAAGAGACATAAAGGGGTGTATTTATGGCGTAAATGGGGGATATATCTAGATATATAGGAGGTGAAAATGTAATAAAGGTGACGGTACATAGTTAGTGAAAGAGAAAAGGAATAAAATAAAGGTAAATGAGGGAGATAGAATGGAATTAAATCAAGAACAGAAATACCTGTATGAAAAAACACGTAAAAAATGCGCCAAAGGTTTTCTGTGCATCGTATAATCAAGGCCACCGAAAATAGATCTATCTTTCGGTGGTCTCGGTATAATGCTGTATGAGCCACGGCCCGGTGGTTGCATGGCCTTTATCGTTGCCAGACGCACGATTATGGCTAACTTTAAGCTTGAATAAAATAAAAGCTGCTGAGGCTAGAGGGCTGCAATTTGGTATGTTTGATGATTGGAGGGTGGATGATCAACATACCAATTTGCAGCCCTCTAGCCTCAATAGTTTTTAAGATCAGAGAGTGGACAGGAAAAAGTGCGGACGGATAGATACAAATCCGGCACAAAAGTTTTCTTTTCAGAAAACTAAAAAGTGAAAATTAGAGCCAAAAGAAGAGAAATATAAGGAAAGAGGAAAACAAACGAACAAATATATGAAATGCAATAAACAAAATAGAAAGTAAATTAAATAAATACAAAACAGATTGAAAATGGCACATTACCAATAGGAAGAATCCTTCGTCGCGTCTGCGCAGGCGCCTGATGGCAACCTCGACCATCTCCTTGATGTGGGGCGTTCCCTTGGAGCTGTTGTCCCTGTCCACTTCGTAGGGGACGTGGACGTCCCCAAACAACCCTGCGGGGGTCGGGAGAATAGGAATGAATCCCGGAGGAAGCTCCAGGAAGGTAGGAAGGCATTTTCAGAGGGAAGTAAAAGGCAAATTATGTTCTCCTTTTTGGTCACCATTATTCAACTAAATCAGGGATGAATATCTGGGCAGACTCAACTAAATCAAAGATGAATGCTTGAGTAGATTCATAGTAGATTCACTTGAGATCATCATTACTCATCTAAATCAAGGATGAATACCTGAGTAGATTCAATTAAAACAAAGATGAATACTTGAGTAGATTCATAGTAGATTCGTTTGAGGTCACTTTATTCAGCTAAATCGAGGATGAATACCTGAATAGATCTATAGTTAGTGTACGAGTATTGACCCAGTATCCCTTACAGGTTCAGACATACACACAGATACACACATACAGCTCCCATCACCCGATCATTATACCCCTTTCATCTTAACACCTTTTGAACGTCATCTAAGAGAGGAAACTTCATTCTAACACCTTTTGAATGTCATCTAAGAGAGGAAACCTTATTCTAACACCTTTTGAATGTCATCTAAGAGAGGAAACTCCATTCTAACACCTTTTGAATGTCATCTAAGAGAGGAAACCTTATTCTAACACCTTTTGAATGTCATCTAAGAGAGGAAACTCCATTCTAACACCTTTTGAATGTCATCTAAGAGAGGAAACTTCATTCTTACACATTTTGAATGTCATCTAAGAGAGGAAACTTCATTCTAACACCTTTTGAATGTCATCTAAGAGAGGAAACTTCATTCTAACACCTTTTGAATGTCATCTACGAGAGGAAACTTCATTCTTACACCTTTTGAATGTCATCTAAGGGAGGAAACTTCACTCTAACACCTTCTGAATGTCATCTAAGAGAGGAAACTTCACTCTAACACCTTTTGAATGTCATCTAAGAGAGGAAACTCCATTCTAACACCTTTTGAATGTCATCTAAGAGAGGAAACTCCATTCTAACACCTTTTGAATGTCATCTAAGAGAGGAAACTTCACTCTAACACCTTTTGAATGTCATCCAAGAGAGGAAACTTCATTCTAACACCTTTTGAATGTCATCTAAGAGAGGAAACTTCACTCTAACACCTTTTGAATGTCATCTAAGAGAGGAAACTTCATTCTAACACCTTTTGAATGTCATCTAAGAGAGGAAACTTCACTCTAACACCTTTTGAATGTAATCTAAGAGAGGAAACTTCACTCTAACACCTTTTGAATGTCATCTAAGAGAGGAAACTTTGTTCTAACACCTTTTGAATATCATCTAAGAGAGGAAACTTCATTCTAACACCTTTTGAATGTCATCTAAGAGAGGAAACTTCATTCTAACACCTTTTGAATATCATCTAAGAGAGGAAACTCGTCCAAGAAAAACTCAGTGTCGTCTAACGTAGTACTCTCTCTGTTTCATGAATAATAATAAGGCTTTGCTCATCATCTGTCACCATCTACCTAAAAGAACTCACCCAAGATGGAGTCCGTGTTTTCGGCGTCCACGGCCCGCAGCTCCCCCGTCGAGGTGGCATAGATGTACGTCTTACCTTCGGCCTCTCTGTCGGATTTCCATTGGTTGACCAAATTCCTACCGTCTCCTCGGAGGCATTCCTCCTCCCCCTCCTTCTCGCCTTTCGCCAAAGGGGATCCCATCTCCTGCCTTCCCCCTCCCATGATCACCTAGGGAATCAATTAGCTCAGGTGATTAATAGGCAGCGCTGGTCTTCGTCGGGGCTGGCGTGTATGTCTTGCTTGTTAGATTACATTTGCTTTTGCTAGATTAGTAGTGATTCTTGAAATTGCTTCTATATCTTTCCTCTTCATTAAGATTTATTTTTGGTCATGAATCAGTCCACCACTCCAGTTCCACTAGACTTTTTAACCTCTCTTTTCTAAGTCCTAAATTAGGACTGTACTTGCACATTATGAGTCTTATTTGGTACTGAAGAGAGAGAGAGAGAGAGAGAGAGAGAGAGAGAGAGAGAGAGAGAGAGAGAGAGAGAGAGACATATTGTGTCTCATTCACTACAGTTTCGATTCATAACAATCTTCTGACAGCCAGCCTCATGGATCATTGTCAAGGTCAGGCTGTCAGCCAAGAGTGAATGAAAGAGACAGAGGGAACGAGAAGAAGAAGAAGAAGAAGAAGAAGAAGAAGAAGAAGAAGAAGAAGAAGAAGAAGAAGAAGAAGAAGAAGACTGTGCTTTACCTTTATGTTTCTCCCAGGTTCGTCCTCTACCAGCTGTCTAGCAATGTCCTTGCAGGACAGAGCATCGCCTCCCAGGGCCTTGATCCTGGTATCGCACTGCCACTTGCGACTAGGTGTCTTCGCATACAAGGCGGCAGGCGTCGCGTGGGTCACCTGTGTAGTTGTCACCAATCCTGGCAAAATAACAAAGGAAATCAAAGCGTTGTACAAGCTGATCACAGTCGACCCCCAGTATTCGCGAATACTTAAGACCCCTTTAAAAACGCTTATAACTGCGTATTTTGATAGTTCAAAACACCAAAAACCGTCTAGAAATTCTTATACCTGAATATCTTAATAGTTTTATCGCGAAAAGTGCATTTAGTCACGAAAATAATATGAACATACAGTAAATTGTGGATATTTCTCTATGAAAAACACAGCGAATAGGCGAATTTTCCATGAATAATGAGTATATATGTTCTACAGAGAAATCCTTGAACAGGTGAAGCCGCGAATCGGGAACCGTGAATGGGTGGGGGTCCGAGAATCAGGAACCACGAATAGGTGGGGGTCTGCGAATCAGGAACCATGAATAGGTGGGAGTCTGCGAATCAGGAACCATGAATAGGTGGGGGTCCGTGAATCAGGAACCATGAATAGGTGGAGGTCCGCGAATCAGGAACCGTGAATAGGTGGGGGTCTGCGAATCAGGAACCATGAATAGGTGGGGGTCTGCGAATCAGGAACCATGAATAGTGGAGGTCCGCGAATCAGGAACCGTGAATAGGTGGGGGTCTGCGAATCAGGAACCATGAATAGGTGGGGGTCTGCGAATCAGGAACCATGAATAGGAGGAGGTCCGCGAATCAGGAACCGTGAATAGGTGGGGGTCTGCGAATCAGGAACCATGAATAGGTGGGGGTCTGCGAATCAGGAACCATGAATAGGTGGAGGTCCGCGAATCAGGAACCGTGAATAGGTGGGGGTCTGCGAATCAGGAACCATGAATAGGTGGGGGTCTGCGAATCAGGAACCATGAATAGGTGGAGGTCCGCGAATCAGGAACCGTGAATAGGTGGGGGTCTGCGAATCAGGAACCATGAATAGGTGGGGGTCTGCAAATCAGGAACCATGAATAGGTGGAGGTCCGCGAATCAGGAACCGTGAATAGGTGGGAGTCTGCGAATCAGGAACCATGAATAGGTGGGGGTCTGCGAATCAGGAACCATGAATAGGTGGGGGTCTGCGAATCAGGAACCATGAATAGGTGGGGGTCTGCGAATCAGGAACCATGAATAGGTGGGGGTCTGCGAATCAGGAACCATGAATAGGTGGGGGTCTGCGAATCAGGAACCATGAATACGTGGGGGTCCGCGAATCACGAACAGCGAATAGGTGGAGGTCCGCGAATCAGGAACCGTGAATAGGTGGGGGTCCGCAAATCAGGAACTGCAAATAGGTGTGAGTCCATGAATCAGGAACCACGCATAGGTGGGGTCCATGAATCAGGAACCGCAAATAGGTGGGGGTCCGCGAATCAGGAACTGAGAATAAATGGGGTCCACGAATCAGGAACCACGAATAGGTGGGGGTCCGCAAATCAGGAACTGAGAATAAATGGGGTCCACGAATCAGGAACCACGAATAGGTGAGGGTCCAGTGTATTGTAACGTGGATCAATGTTATTTTCCTCTAGTCTTATCTCTGTAACGTTTATATAACTTATGCATAGATGTTGTTCAGCAAATTTGTACAAACTGCAATGCAGAAATTTATAATGATTCATTAACTTATTTAACCACTCTGCTGGCTTCCATGCCTATTCAAGTCCAAATGCTACTTGTATCAGACTTCTATGGTATGTTATCCTTTCCAGTAACGCCTGGTTTTCTGTAAGACTCAAAAGTTAATCCTGAACTCGGCCTTCTCTTTTATCTTAGTGTGGGACCAGCTAGAATGCGTAAACTCCAGAATTAAAAATACTCAGAGTACTATGAGTCTTGAACTGGAGAAACAAATCCACAGTTATAAATGGGTACATGTATTTGAAAATTAAGCTTTCGGAAAGCTGCTCAATTCCCCTTTCAAGCCGCAGATTGAAAAGGGGATTTGGAGAGATTCCCGAAAGCTCTCTGTAGAGATTTGTTTCAACATATGTACCCATGCATAACTGTGGATTTGTTTCTCCAAACTCCAAAGTGTTAGTTTTGGGTATTTTCTCCATACCATCCAGGCATAATATTCATGAAACCCAATAACAATTCTTCATTAGGAGATCCCAGAAGTGATAAGAACCTGTGGGGACACAGGGCTGGCCTAACCTAGCAACAGCAACAAAAAGAAGTCTGGTATACAACTTAGCACTCAGAGACACCATCCTAACTCACCGGTTTCTTTGCCAGACTCTTGGGCCCACTCCAGAATAGTCTTGACCCTGTTTTTCTCTTCCAGGGACGCCTTGCAGTCATTGAGCTTCACTCTCCCATTGACTCCTAGTGTTTTGAAGTTGCCTTTCACTCCAGAGAGGAACGCTGTGGCGGTTGCTGCACTGTCAGGGACTTGTTTGTCCAAGTTGTAAGTCTGGTGAAGACATTATATCTTCTTAACGAGGATAGACGCTCATTCATATGTTGAAAAAACTCATTTATATTTGTTTGCAATGTAGGTTTTTGTGCTTAAAACCTAGTAAATGGAGTTCTGAGCAAAAGATATCCTACCTCAAAAACAAAATCTCCCTTTTCATGAGTTACCTTCAAGAGACCGATGTTAGGAAATCTCTCCCAGGTGAGATATCCTTCTTCTCCCGCGAAGCCTCGCTTTTGGCCTTTTAGGATGCGACCCGCTGTCACAGCAGTGATACCCATTCCTGTAGGAGCAAGAGGAGGAGGTGGACAAGAAAGGCTCAGATCACCAAAACGTTGATTTACACAGCAAAAAAATTGGCTGCGATAGTAAACTTCAGGTAGGTTAACCACTGGTCACCTTTCTGGAGATCTTTATATGACTTGTGATGCAATTTTGCACTAATATTACTAGTTGGTGCAGAGCTTGTCAGGAAGACTTTAAAAGAAATCAGAAATTGTCATCTTAAGAGAGCATCTTCTTGGTTCTTTCAAGAGTTATATCATAAATATGTTTTCTGCTAGGTAGACTTAAGAATGGCGACTTTAAAGACTCCTATTCCTACCTTTCCTGGGGGAGAAGCCATATTAATATACAGGCGGGTCTAACGATTCTTCTCCACGTACTTTCTGTGAGAAAAGGATATAGTGACTAGAAGGGTTCCTGAGGATTCTGTTTCACATGCCTAATCTGAGGAAGGGGATAAACTATAGCAGAATTGCTTCAAGAACTTTCTCTCACTTACCTCCTCTGATGAAAATGAAAATGTACACTAGAACTGTCTTTCAGGACCCTCTTTCACTTACCATCTACAGGGGAAAGTTGGACTACAATGACAGCAGCTTTTAGAAATCCCTTGTACTTGAAGTCTCTGATGAAAAGTATTGGCTGCAAGGGTTCTCCTTCCCAGTGCAAAGGATAAAGTGGAATAGAAGTGATACTTAGTACCTAGTACTCTCTTTTCCCATCCATTCACCAAGATACAACAAAAGAGGATTTGAGGACTTTCAGTTAACTCTTCCGCAGGGAACGTATAAGTAGAAGAGAAGTGGTCCCAAAGCCTCTTTCACTTACCTCTTGTGGAGAAGGATAAGAAGTACAAGGGACTGACACAAATGGTTCTCTGTCACTCAGCCTCTCAAGGTTAAACTTCAACAGTTATTCCAAGGATTCTCTTTCACCCATCTCCAAGGTAACAAAAAGTACACTAGCATTCGCTTTGAGGGATTTCTTTTACACTCTTACCATCTCCGAGGAAAAGTATGACGTTTTTGGCAATACTGGTGATTCTAGGCTGCGCCAGGGCTTCGTTGATTTCATCGTCCCCAAGTTTCATCCAGTATTCTGAATCTGAGATTGAGGAAAATGAAAGATCATATTATATGATTTATACCCCTATGACTTTGCAGTTCTCCATTAGCCACTCTGGTTTTCTACAATACACGCTCAGAGGGTCTTCAAAAGAGCAAGCCTGTTCTGATCATCCAGAGTAAGTTTGATCAATGCATTTATCCTTTGGAAAACTTCAACTAATTTTCATGTGGTAAGCATTTTTTTTATTGAAGCTCTGGAGAGCTATTTTATTATAAATGTATTTCCAAGAGAAATCTTCCTAGCAAAGAAAGTTACATTCTAAACAACAAGATATCTGTTGCATGTAGAGCAAAATTAGACGTTTTTGTTAGTTCTAACTTTCTTCAGGAGCCGATTCGAAAGGAACTCGGTCACCTGTTAATTCTATTACTCTCCAGTCATGAAAATGAGTTCACTGAAATTACTGGTTCACCCTACCACTCTCTACTTGTGAAAGTTAAGCCATGTCATGTACTCCTTAAACGTGGCCTTCGCCAACACACCAGAAGTACTTCGAAGCGTATCTTACCGTTTTCGCGCTCTTTTGGTGATGGGTAGACACGTTCTGCTTGGATCCATCCATGCGTAAACAAGGAAATGAGAACAGTCAGTCTAAAGGCCGTCATCGGAAGATTCGTCCTCTCGGAGTGTTTGATATTCCTTATTGCAGATGGTGCTGCGTTCACAAAGACAGAAGAATCACTTTTGTAAGTGGGAATGAAATGCAATCTCAGGAAAGGCTAAGTAAGAAAAATTGCATTTATTTCCAGAGGATATTGTGAGAAATTTCCACAAAAAGTGGCAGCCTATTTAAATCGAACATTAGCTTAAGTTAGGGAGTCTAAGTACCAAATGATGCAATTAGGTAATTCTTCAAGTATGGACAAACAATTATTCTGCTTATTGAGGTGAAGAAACAGTTCTATCGCTGTCTACAGTGCTAAGCAACATTCTTTTCCAATCTCTACAATGTTTGAAGTCTAGGGTTCATACGAATATTAAGTTATTGATTCCAGTGGCCTTGTAAAATGCAGATACCTGCCGTACACCATATGGATGATATGCCACGCAGGAATTGAAAGCATAAAGTCTTATTGAAACGAACAAAAAAATAGCCCCAAAAAATAAAGACAACAATAAAAAAGTAGATTATTATCTAGTGCACTCCGGCATGTCGTCACACGCCAGTAAGTGTATTACCATTGTGTCCGTACAGCCTAGCGTTCTACTCTTTCCCGTTGTACCAAAATATATATGTATTTATATAACTCCGTGACGACTCATGCAAGGAGCAATGGGACCTGGTGATCATTTATTGGATCTGATATTGTCCTTTGTTGATATTTACTTTTACATTGAATGGTTTGCGTTACTACCCTGATATTATTCTTCATTGCATTTTAATACATTTTTTTTGTCTGTTTAATAATTATGAATTCTATTAGCACAATGGAAGTTCCAAGCAGCCTTCCTTGAGTTTTTCTGAATGATAATTTTCTTTTATTCCAATGTAACTCATATTTCAGGCGGAAACAGGAAAGAAGTCATTTGTGAATGAGGAGAATTTCTCATAAGGTGAACTCTATTCATATGGAACAAGCCCACCAAAGGGGCCACTGACTTGAAACTCAAGCTTCCAAAGAATATTATGGTGTTCATTAGGAAGAAGTAAGAGGAGGTAAGAGGAAATATAAAAAGAGGAGATCTCGCTTGTTAAAAAAGAAAAATAAATTATAATGAACACCTTAATATTCTTTGGAAGCTTGAATTTCAAGTCAACGGCCCCTTTGGTGGGCTTGTTCTATATGAATTGGGTTCATCTTATGAGAAATTCTCCTCATTCACAAACGACTTCTTTCCTGTTTCCGCCTGAAATATGAGTTACATTGGAATAAAAGAAAATTATCATTCAGAAAAACTCAAGGAAGGCTGCTTGACACTTCCATTGTGTGCTAATAGAATCCATAATTGCAGTGTGAAAAACAAATTTCCTGACTGATAACAACAAAGACATCACCGTTCAATATACATTATTCAGTATACACTATCCTTCAAAGCTGATTATCTTTCATGAATATATTCACGATCATCCTCACGTGTTATATTTCCATTTATAAATATTCGTCTTAACGATCACACTTGTCAACAGAAATATTAGGAGGAAACGGTCCGTCCACTAGAATAAGTAAATGGAAAGAATCGTGGATAATTTTTCCTTATTCCTGAGATGCTTCCCTCTGGAGAAAAAGGAGAGGCATAGACTGACTCAAAGTCTTGATAAGAAGCTAAGTATAATATCTTCGAACAATACCAACGGCTTCAATAGAAATTACAAAAATATTAATGTAGAGTCTCTTTACTATCTTCTGGTGACTTGTCAAAGGAAGTATAGACTGACTCAAAGTCTTGATAAAAGGATAAGTATCTTCGAAAAATATTATTGGCTTCAAGAGAAATTAAAAAAAATATGAATGGAGAATCTCTTTACTATCTTCTGTGAGAACCGTCGGTGCTGGCAAAAAAAGGGGTTCTATTTTACACGTGAAAGGGAGAGAGGGACATAGATAAAATGGCACAGTGTCCCACACTCAGCAAGGGGAGATTACACTCACGGATGATATAAATTAGTACACTCTTTCATTTGAACTCTTTTGCCAAAGCGGAAGGACTGGAGACGCAAGGGACATTTTCAGGGCTGGTCTGTAGCTGCGTGCCTATATTATGTCATTATTCCATCACGCATAAGTACCTTTGTTCTCCGCAAAGGCTACACGAAAAAAAAAAAAACTGTAACAGGATATACTCACTTAAGGCGAGGAATGGAAAATGAATAGATACTGCTGATAGCACACGATAACTCCAGCCTCTCCACGTACGATAGTCTCACGCACACACACACACGCGCACACAGAGTCACAGACACACATAGAAGGGTACCTCTTCTCTACACGCCCTCCAAAACACTGGTTCCTGCCACGGAGTTGGGGTCGATCTTTCCTTACGGGCGAAGTCACCTCTACAAGAGAGACGAGAGAAAAAACGTTGCGCCGCCGCCGCCGCCGCCGGGGGAATGTGAAAAAAAAAATAAGACCAATTTCACGCTAGGCTTAATTTTTCTCCCGGGTCGTCCATTCTGGCCCTGCGAGAGGCGACGTAATATCTCGCTGCAGGAACGTATTATATTATCATTTTTATTATCATTAATGTGTAAATTAGAGCCTATTTTCTGATATATTGTTAAAGCTACACTTGAAATCCTTTGGCTCCACGAGGACTAACTGCCCTCATTGTCACAGGCAATGAAACTAGATCAAAATTGCTGCGCGGACAGATTATTAATATCGGGTTCCTGGCTAAAGGCCTGCCTGCCTGCCTGCCTGTTCTGGTTTGCAGCGGTTAAGCTACCCATCTGCTGCTAAGTGGGGGGGAAGTTAATCGTAGGTTTGTGTGTGTGTGTGTGTGTGTTACGAAGGTCAGGTCCTCAAAGGCTTTCCTGATATCAGTCCAAAGTAGAAGTCGGGATTGTTACAGACTTCCCTTACGAATTTTTGAAGCCCAATTTCCTCTGGGAACGTTGGCTGGAGTTTATCTGATCCAGAGCATTGGAAGGTTTGTTTGTCTGTTACCACCAGCAATAGCAGAATTATTATTATTATTATTATTATTATTATTATTATTATTCAGAAGATGCACCCTATTCATATGGAACAAGCCCACCCAAGGGGCCATTGGCCGGAAATTCAAGCTTCCAAAGAGTTTGGTGCTCATTAGGAAGTCAAGTCAGGTATACCTTAGTTTAACCAGACCACTGAGCTGATTAATAGCTCTCCTAAGGCTGGCCCGGAGGATTAGACTTATTTTACGTGGCTAAGAACCAATTGGTTACCTAGCAATGGGACCTACAGCTTATTGTGGAATCCGAACCACATTATACGAGAAATTAATTTCTGTCACCAGAAACAAATTCCTCTAAGTCTTCATTGGCCCGCCGGAGAATCGAACACGGGCCCAGAACAGTGCTAGCCGAGAACGATATCGGCCCGTCCAATGAGGAACTTCATTAAGAAGTGAAAGAAGGTAAAGGGAAATACAGGAAGAAGAGATCTCAATTATTAACAAGAAAAAATAAATTAATAAATTAATAAACAGTTAAAAATGTATTAAAATACAAGGAAAATAACATTAGGGTAGTAATGATCGCATCTTCGCTTGAACTTTTGAAGTTCCAATTGCACGACAGCCTCAGTTTCATTCCTGAGGATGAGGACAGTTGTAATCGAAAAGCTTCAGGATTTTAGGTCTCTTTTTAACAAATCCCAAAATTCACACTCAGGGAGGGTCTTGTTTCATCCTCACTGACGTAATTATAATTTCTCTGCATATCTAAGGAATCTATATATATATATATATATATATATATATATATATATATATATATATATATATATATATATATATATATATAAATGGATGTATGTATGTATGTAAGTATGTATGTATGTGTGTGTGTGTGTGTGGAGGGGTTGGGAACGGGGTGAGAGAGAGAGAGAGAGAGAGAGAGAGAGAGAGAGAGAGAGAGAGAGAGAGAGAGTTTATCAGTTGTCATTCAGAGTTATCCCGGGCAGTGCCGGGTTGGTCAGCTAGTATGTTAATACAATTACGAAAAGTTCAAGCGAAGATGCGATGCATTACTAACCTAATAAAATTCTCCTTGTATCTTTATAATTTACTTACATTCTTATCTATTTATTTATTATTTGTTAGTTTATTATTTTCTTTTTTATTAAGTGATCTCCTCTTTCAGTATTTCCCATTATCGTCTGTTATTTCTTTCTCATGAACACCATAATATTCTTTGGAAGCTTGACTTTAAAAGTCAGTGGCCCCTGCGGGCTTGTTCCATATGAATAGGGTTCATCTTCTGAATTTTAATAATGAGTTGGGTATGGGCAATATTTGGATAGGTGACCAGCAGGAAAAGCTTGGACAGGGTATGGGGTTAGCGACCTCATCACATAAAGGCTGGAGGTCTAACGCAGTCAATGGATTTGGAAAGGGGTTTTGAGAGGGAGAGAGAGAGAGAGAGAGAGAGAGAGAGAGAGAGAGAGAGAGAGAGAATATTATACGCCAAGGTAGAATGGAGAGAGATAGAGTGGGAGAGAAAGAGATAATTTCCAGGCTGGAAAGAAGAGAGAGAGAGAGAGAGAGAGAGAGAGAGAGAGAGAGAGAGAGAATATTATACGCCAAGGTAGAATGGAGAGAGATAGAGTGGGAGAGAAAGAGATAATTTCCAGACTGGAAAGAATCGAGAGAGAGAGAGAGAGAGAGAGAGAGAGAGAGAGAGAGAGAGAGAGAGAGAGGGCCTCATTATTCAGACACGTGTTGTTTCTCCACTCGGACGCTTGGACAAACAAAATCCGGGGCGAGCAACAACACGACCTATACCAACCTCCAACGAGAGACTTCAGAAACGGCTGTCATCGCGAGGAAACCTTTATTTCCTAATCTCCTTACGAAGGGACAAATACCGCCTCCCATGCTTGTAGATCCCCGGATAACTCTTTCCATGGACTAGGAGAAACGTACTCGTTCCCCTGCGTATAGAATTTAACCGCGTCTTTATATTCCTCGGTATTGCTACAGGACATCGAGATAAGTTGGCCAAGGTGCCGCCCTCAGAATAAGGCATTATTACTGGATGAATTGCAACTCACTGTGACAGGTTCTCAAGGACATTCCGAGATCCTCCTTCGGTATGTGAGCCCTTCGCCCTTATCTGTGTCGGCTAGAAGCCTGCTAATTGTCATTGTTGATCATCCACCCTCCAACCATCAAGCGTACCAAATTGCAGCCCTCTAGCCTCAGTAGTTTTGATTTTATTTAAGGTTAAAGTTAACTATGATCGTGCTTCTGGCAACGATATAGAATAGGCCACCACCTGTAATTAAAGTTTCATGGGCCGCGGCTAATACAGCATTATACCGAGACCACCGAAAGATAGCTCCAATTTCGGTGGCCTTGATTATACGCTGCAGCGGCTGTACAGAAAATCAATTGCGCCGAAGAAACAGGCGTATTTTTAACTTTTCTATCTTTGGAGACACACCTGGCCTGGATTAACACGGACAGGACTATAATGCATCAGCCAAACGGCATTAAAAAGACTTATGGAGAATTATTCATATCTTTCAGGTAAGCGGTACCTGGGGATTAACTGGTTGAGAAAAGACTCTGACTTTTGCTTTTCACTTTCATTATAATTTATCATTTGTGGGTGGGCTTTACTGCCCTTCTTGTGATTTCATAACCGTTTTGCCTGTGATTTCAGCCCTCTTTAGCAATGGCAACACCCTAGATCGAGAGAAATGTCGTAATAAAATAATGGGGTTGTTTAGGTTTTAGATATAGTTCTCTTAGACTTAAGTGGCTTCTCCGTGGATATGGTCAGTTAAGCTCGTTTGCTGCATAATTATACAATTTATTGTATGTATATATATATATATATATATATATATATATATATATATATATATATATATATATATATATATATATATATATATATTACTAAAAGGACCTCATTCAAACTGGATGGTATCTTAATGGAGTATTTATTCAGAAAAAAGTTACCTGGCTACGGTTACTATGGATGCGAATTCTGACGAATATTTGTTCTGACGAGTTCTGACGAATTCGAAGAAAAAACAAAGGCATACAGTGGCAGCAACGAACACGTCAGAACACGTACGAAGTCGTCAGAACCATTTGAGCGTTCAAACAAGTTTGATTTTTTCATGCGACCTGCGTCTGCTTTTGGTATTTTTGTGCATTGAATTTAGATTGATTTTATTATTCCACCGCGGATAACGATAAATTGATCAGCCTTGTGTACGAGAACAGGTGTTTGTGGGATATGAGAGACAAAAATTACCATAACAGAGATATTTCTCGGCAAAAGTGGGAGAAGATTGCTACAGAACTCAACACTAGCAGTGAGTACAATTTTTTTTATTTTGATGTGGGGTTAACATTTTAAGCAATTAAAAAGTAATTGGGACATAATTTACTATTACAGAATTTGTTCAATTGTATTTCACCAGTTTGCATTTTCATTTTTGAATATGTATATCAAATTTCATGGAAGTAAATTATGTCATTTTTGAATATGTATATCAAATTTCATGGAAGTAAATGATTTCAGTTTTGAATATGTATATCAAATTTCATGGAAGTAAATGATTTCATTTTTGAATATGTATATCAAATTTCATGGAAGTAAATGATGTCATTTTTGAATATGTATATCAAATTTCATGGAAGTAAATGATTTCAGTTTTGAATATGTATATCAAATTTCATGGAAGTAAATGATTTCATTTTTGAATATGTATATCAAATTTCATGGAAGTAAATGATGTCATTTTTGAATATGTATATCAAATTTCATGGAAGTAAATAATTTCAGTTTTGAATATGTATATCAAATTTCATGGAAGTAAATGATGTCATTTTTGAATATGTATATCAAATTTCATGGAAGTAAATGATTTCAGTTTTGAATATGTATATCAAATTTCATGGAAGTAAATAATTTCAGTTTTGAATATGTATATCAAATTTCATGGAAGTAAATAATTTCATTTTTGAATATGTATATCAAATTTCATGGAAGTAAATGATTTCAGTTTTGAATATGTATATCAAATTTCATGGAAGTAAATAATTTCAGTTTTGAATATGTATATCAAATTTCATGGAAGTAAATAATTTCATTTTTGAATATGTATATCAAATTTCATGGAAGTAAATAATTTCAGTTTTGAATATGTATATCAAATTTCATGGAAGTAAATAATTTCATTTTTGAATATGTATATCAAATTTCATAGAAGTAAATGATTTCATTTTTGAATATGTATATCAAATTTCATGGAAGTAAATGATGTCATTTTTGAATATGTATATCAAATTTCATGGAAGTAAATGATTTCAGTTTTGAATATGTATATCAAATTTCATGGAAGTAAATGATGTCATTTTTGAATATGTATATGAAATTTCATGGAAGTAAATAATTTCAGTTTTGAATATGTATATCAAATTTCATGGAAGTAAATAATTTCAGTTTTGAATATGTATATCAAATTTCATGGAAGTAAATAATTTCAGTTTTGAATATGTATATCAAATTTCATGGAAGTAAATGATGTCATTTTTGAATATGTATATCAAATTTCATGGAAGTAAATAATTTCATTTTTGAATATGTATATCAAATTTCATGGAAGTAAATAATTGAATTCAGTTTAAGTTTTTTCTTACCTTAAAGTTACAGCTAGTCTTTGTTTTGCCGAAATACATTCACGAAAATTTGAGAACTTTTTGATGTTTTCTTCTATCCCCTTCAGTATGTATTCAAATGTTGTTGGTCTCATCCTGAAATACTCGAAAAACTTTTCCGGTTCGTCCCACAATTCTTGAAATAACATTTGGAACTCACCTATGTCGCCTCTGTTAGAAAATAACTGGTTGATATGTTCAGTTTTTCCACCATTTAGCAACAATAACTTTATTAGCGGACTTTCAAGAAAAAAAATATTGCTCAAGTTCATCCATCTTTGCTGGGCGGCAGAAACGTAATGACTATCAGTATATCAGAAGACGCATACAGTGTAACCACCTTGTTCTGACGAGGGTTTCTGACGTATTCGCCAGAAGACATTTTCGTCAGAACTGAGGCTAGAGGGCTGCAATTTGGTATGCTTGATGGTTGGAGGGTGGATGATCAACATGACAATTAGCAGGCTTCTAGCCGACACAGATAAGGGCGAAGGGCTCACATACCGAAGGAGGATTTCGGAATGTCCTTGACAACCTGTCACAATGAGTTGCAATTCATCCAGTAATAATGCCTTATTCTGAGGGCGGCACCTTGGCCAACTTATCTCGATGTCCTGTAACGATACCGAGGAATATAAAGACGTCGTTAAATTCTACGCAGGGGAACGAGTACGTTTCTCCTAGTCCATGGAAAGAGTTATCCGGGGATCTACAAGCATGGGAGGCGGTATCTGTCCCTTCGTAAGGAGATTAGGAAATAAAGGTTTCCTCACGATGACAGCCGTTTCTGAAGTCTCCCGTTGGAGGTTGGTATAGGTCGTGTTGTTGTTCGCCCCGGATTTTGTTTGTCCAAACCACGGTTGAGCTATATCAGGTTAACCGACGCGCAGGGTATACCTGCAAGAATGTTCTTGTTTGTCAATGAAGTTGAAGATCATTTCTCGAGGCTGACACTGGGCCTATACACCTGGGATTCCTTTATTTGACCTCGGGGCACTGACAGGCCATGAGCAGATTAACTCACTCACACTAACTTTCCCTTCAAAACACACCCCCCCTTAGTATGGACTTTCTTCAGTCAGTTGTTAATCAGAGCACCAGACAAACGTCCAAGAACATACAGGGAAGGAGTTTTGTGGGAATTATGCCTAGCAATTGTGCAGTTTACGGATGTGCTTTAATAATAGCAGAAATGGTTCAGATGTTCGATTTCTTAGATTTCCAAGAGACGACGAATTTAGGAAGACATGGATAAATGCCTGCCGTCGTGCTGATAAGGTCAGTACCAACAATGCACTCGTCTGTTCAGCACATTTTACTGCAGAAGACTACATCGATGACATGAAGTCTCGATTGCTTGGTATTGAAAGCCCAAGAAACAAAAGGCTGCTGAAAGCACGTGTAGTACCAGCATTGAATCTTTACACCCAAGGTCAGTCCTGTTGTGTCGTCAAAAAATCCTGCTTACATGTGCATACCTATTTGTATATATTACGCACAGTCACATTCTCTCTCTCTCTCTCTCTCTCCCTCTATATATATATATATATATATATATATATATATATATATATATATATATATATATATATATATATATATATATATATACAATCATGAAGCTACAAATGTCGTTTAATATCAAATTCACGCTACCTCGAGAGTATCTCCGATGGAGAATTATCACCGAAGGGGAATTTATATAAGTGATAAATGGTACCTGTTCATTTATCACTTATATAAATTCCCCTTCGGTGATAATTCTCCATCGGAGATACTCTCGAGGTAGCGTGAATTTGATATTAAACGACATTTGTAGCTTCATGATTGTATATAAATCACGGTGTGATAAAAAATTTCATATATATATATATATATATATATATATATATATATATATATATATATATATATATATATATATATATATATATATATATATATATATATATATATATATATAAATATATACGTATACATATATACACACCGACACACACATGCAGACACACTTATACACATAGTGCGTAGGCGTGAATTGTTTTTGTTAGTCACATTCAAAAACTCATATCATTTTCCTTTCATTTCAAAAGACTGCGGTTCAACCGAAAACTCTGAAGATGGATTCAAGAGAGCAGAAAAGCGAGGGATGAAGAGAACTGTGGAAGATCTTCTGGAAGATGAAAGCGCAGCATCAGTAGACAGACCACGTACTGTTGAAACAGAAGAGAGCCCAGCTGCGACTGAAGAAAATATTTTGGTAACTCATTTAGAAACCGTAGGGGGTATGCCTGTTAGCAACAGCATCGAAAACGATCATTTTGCATTGTCGCACGACTTATGTAAAAGGGAAATTTCAAAGTTAAAAGAAAAAATATAGAGATCCTGGGGGCAGAAATCAAATCTTTGCAAGCCCAAGTGCAACATCTCAAGGAAAGGAATGACATTAATATTAAAGTTCAGATAAGAAGATATTTCAAAACCACTTTCCAGTATGACTCAGATAGATGCACTTTCAAATAAAAAGAAATCCAACAAGCACCCTTAATGAGAGAGCTAGAAATTTGTCTTTGATGAAAACTTAAGCTGAAACTTTGACTGTAAAAGAGAGGCTTGCGGTAATGTCGTTTGATGAAATGAGCATCACATAACAGTATAGTTATGATAAGGGAATGGACAGACTATATAAACCTCATGGAAAGGTTCAGGTGATAATGATTAGGGGATTAATTGGTAAATGGAGACCACCGATCTTTTATGATTTTGATCAATCTTGCGTACATGAAATGTTGATGGAAATAATTGAGGCAGTAGAGAATGGTGGGTATCCTGTGATTGCAATCGTGCATGATCTTGGGCCAAGCGATGTGAAATTATGGAAGCACTTCGGGATAGACCCAATAAACTGTAAGCGTGTGTCAATCAAAAATCCGTGTCACAATAGGGAAACATTCTTATTTGCAGATGTCCCACATATGATAAAATTAATAAGAAATCACTTCATAACTAAAGGGTTTTGTTTTGAAGATGGACCGCTGATCTCTGATTCTTGTGTTAGGGAAATGCTAAGTAATACTCATACAGAATATGGTCTAGATTATAAGATCAGTGAAATTCATCCAAACTTACAAAACACTGACCTTCAGCCAGTTAAGTATGCTGTACAGCTGATGTCAAACAGCTGTGCTAAGTCTGTTGAGTATTTAGGAGAGAGAGAACTGCTAGAAAGTAAAAACTAGGAGAATACTGCAGAATTCATTTCAATGGTTAACGATTGGTTCGATCTTGTGAATTCATCTGATATGACTGGAGACGTTAAATCACGAAATGCTTATGGAACTGACTTTAAAAACCAGAAAAATCTTTTGTGTAAAGTCACTGATGTCATGACAAAAATGCGAGTATGCAACGCAAGGTTCAAGCAGTCTTTATAGTTTTCAAAAGGGAGTCATTTTATCATGTCACTCACTTATGGGCCTATACGAGATGTTAGCCAGTGATTATGATGTTGCATATAGATTGATTAGAAGGCTAAACCAGGACGTATTAGAGAATTTTTTTTGGATGTTGCTGTAAGCTATAAATATAGAATGAGAATGCTGCTTCTGGGAAAAAATGTTGCCCTAATCAGCAATAACACAAACATAAATAAAGAGCATGAGAATAGCGATTGCTTAACAAATGAGTTAGCATTAACGAATGCAACAAACAATGTGAGAAATTATAATGACCGCGAGCTTGCATTAGAGATTTGCCTAACTAGCCATATTTTCAAAAATTCGGAATTAGATATAGAATGTGAAGCTGATATTGCAAAAAATTTAGGTGACGACATGGATGATTTGACAGCAGATCCGCGTAACACAAAATTGATATCTGATGTCACAGAGGAAGAAAGTTTGCGACGTATAGGGGGTTACATAGTGAACAAAATTTCGATGAAGTATCCGCATTTAGGTCACAAAGCGGCTGCCATTCAAAGTGACGAAAATTCCTGGCTTAAAAAGATTAACAGAAGTCAACTGCATTTACCGCCTGAGGCCTTTTATTCACACTTAACTTTCATGAAGAGGTTTTCAAAGCCATTCATGGCGAAAGTCTTCGGGAGGGGAAAACATTGTATGAAAACGCCAGCCTGGGAAATGAAATTAGCCATAAATGAATCTGAAATTAATTCAATGGGCTTTCATCTCCCAGGTGATGTAATTTATTTTTTTTGCCAAGCTATGTGTATTTTTTAGAATAAGATATCTGAATAAAAAGATTGACATAGAAAGAAAGAAAAATAAATTATGCAATAAAATGGAAAATAAGCTCAATAAGATTAAAAAATAAATTATTTTGTAAGAACTAGTTCATTTTTCTAGTAGAGTAATATGCACTGTTTTTAAAGTTCAGAAACATGGCTTTGATGTTTTTACTCAATAATGTTGTTAGTTGATAAAGTTATATTTCTAAGTTATATCTAGTTTTCAGACCATTTTCATGAACTAAGATAATTTTGTAAGTAAGAGTAGATTATCTTTCGATTAGAGTAATATGCACTGTTTTTAAAGTTCAGAAATATGTCTTTGATTTTACTCAATAATGTTGTTTAGTGGATAAAGTTTTATTTCAAAGTTATATCTAGTTTTAATACCCTTTTCACGAACTAAGATAAAATAAATTGTATGTATGTACGTACGTACGTATGTATGTATGTATGTGTATGTATATATATATATACACACATACCTACATGCATACATACATACGTACATATATGCATGTACTGTATATGCATATATAAGAAAACGGAAACTGGCAACTCGTTGCAGGACACTTGCAACCCACTGAAGGACTCGTGACGTAGTGCGCAGATCGCTTGAATTATGGTAAACAAATCGGTTAACCTGATATAGCTCAACCGTGGCAGGATTAACAGTGCTGCCAGGTAGAGGGAAATTTCCCCGTTGTAGGGAAAGTCAGTCGGCTACAGGCAAACAGGGAAGAAGTTTGAAAATACATCAAAAACAGGGAAATTTCAGAAAACTAACAGGGAAAATATAGGGAAATTTGGAAAATCTAGGTTTAAGTTATTATTTTCGTTTGAAATATGAAAAATATAGCTTCTTTATCGTTTTCGTTTGGGATATGAAAAATATAGCTTTTTTTATTATTTTCGTTTGAAATATGAAAAATATAGCTTTTTCATTATTTTCGTTTGAAATATGAAAAATATAGCTTTTAAGTTACTATTTTGCCTTAAATGGCACGATACGTGCTAAGAGAACATTGTGAAACCTCGTCCTCTGAAAACATGATAATAACACGTGCCCAACTGAGACTCATGACCGATGATATATACAATAAAAGATCAACAATAAGGTAAGTTAACTGGCAGTTTATATATATATATATATATATATATATATATATATATATATATATATATATATATATATATATATATATTCCTTGTTCCATTCTGTAATATTATTTTCTTTTCTTTGTTATATATATATATATATATATATATATATATATATATATATATATATATATATATATAAACAGGGAAATTTTGTGTCAAACAGGGAAATTTAATCAGGCAATTTAGGGAAATTTTAACAGCTAGACCTGGCAGCACTGGGCAGTGGGCAGGAACCAGTGTTTTAGAGGGCGTGTAGAGAAGAGGTAGCCTTCTATAAATGTCTGTGACTCTGCGTGCGCGCGTGTGTGTGAGAGAGACTATCGTACGCGGAGAGGCTGGAGTTATCGTGCGCTATCAGCAGTATCTATTCATTTTCCATTCCTCGCCTTAAGTGAGTATATCCTGTTACAGTTTTTTTTTTCGTGTAGCCTTTGCGGAGAACAAAGGTACTTATGCGTGACGGAATAATGACATAATATAGGCACGCAGACACAGACCAGCCCTGAAAATGTCCCTCGCGTTTCCAGTCCTTCCGCTTTGGCAAAAGAATTCGAATGATAGAGTATACTAGGCTACATTACACCGGAATCCGTGAGTGTAATCTCCCTTGCTGAATTTGGGACACTGTGCCATTTTATCTTTGTCCCTCTCTCCCTTTCACGTGTAAAATAGAACCCCTTTTTTGCCAGCACCGACGGTTCTCACAGAAGATAGTAATGAGATTCTCCATTCATATTTTTTTTTAATTTCTATTGAAGCTGTTGGTATTGTTCGAAGATATTATACTTAGCTTCTTATCAAGCCTTTGAGTCAGTCTATGCCTCTCCTTTTTCTCCCGAGGGAAGCATCTCAGGAATAAGGAAAAATTATCCACGATTCTTTCCATTTACTTATTCTAGTCGGCGGACCGCTTCCTCCTAATATTTCTGTTGACAAGTGTGATCGTTAAGACGAATATTTATGAATGGAAATATAACTCGTGAGGATGATCGTGAATATATTCATGGATCATAATCAGCTTTGAAGGATAGTGTATACTGAATAATGTATATTGAACGGTGATGTCTTTGTTGTTATCAGTCAGGAAATTTGTTTTTCACACTGCAATTATGGATTCTATTAGCACGATGGAAGTGTCAAACAGCCTTCCTTGAGTTCTTCTGAATGATAAGTTTCTTTTATTCCAATGTAACTCATATTTCAGGTGGGAACAGGAAAGAAGTCGTTTGTGAATGAGGAGAATTTCTCATAAGATGAACCCAATTCATATAGAACAAGCCCACCAAAGGGGCCGTTGACTTGAAATTCAAGCTTCCAAAGAATATTAAGGTGTTCATTATAATTTATTTTTCTTTTTTAACAAGCGAGATCTCCTCTTTTTATATTTCCTCTTACCTCCTCTTACTTCTTCCTAATGAACACCATAATATTCTTTGGAAGCTTGAGTTTCAAGTCAGTGGCCCCTTTGGTGGGCTTGTTCCATATGAATAGAGTTCACCTTATGAGAAATTCTCCTCATTCACAAACGACTTCTTTCCTGTTTCCGCCTGAAATATGAGTTACATTGGAATAAAAGAAAATTATCATTCAGAAAAACTCAAGGAAGGCTGCTTGGAACTTCCATTGTGCTAATAGAATTCATAATTATTAAACAGACAAAAAAATGTATCAAAATGCAATGAAGAATAATATTAGGGTAGTAACGCAAACCATTCAATGTAAAAGTAAATATCAACAAAGGACAATATCAGATCCGATGAATGATCACCAGGTCCCATTGCTTCCCGCATGAGTCGTCACGGAGTTATATAAATATATATATATTTTGGTACAACGGGAAAGAGTAGAACGCTAGGCTGTGCCGACACAATGGTAATACACTCACTGGCGTGTGACGACATGCCGGAGCGGACTAGATAATAATCTACTTTTTTTAATGCTGTCTTTATTTTTTGGGCTATATTGTTGTTCGTTTCAACGAGACTTTATGCTTTCAATTCCTACGATGAAAATTAATCTTATCGTGCTTCGTGACATGTCATTCATATGGTACATTGTGGATGTTTGTTTTTTACAAGGCCAGTGGAATCGATAATTTAAATATTCGTATGAACCCTAGACTTGAGACATTGTAGAGATTGGAAAAGAATGTTGCTTAGCACTGTAGACAGCGATAGAACTGTTTCTTCTTAGAACGGAAATGGTGGCTTGTCAAGAGTCTTATATAAGTCATTGTTGGAGGATATATAGGGATTCTTTCCTTTGTCTCGATAAGCAGAATAATTGTTTGTCCATACTTGAAGAATTACCTAATTGCATCATTTGGTACTTAGACTTCTTAACTTTAGCTAATGTTTGATTTAAATAGGCTGCCACTTCTTGTGAAAATTTCTCACAATCTCCACTGAGAATAAATGCAATTTTTCTTACTTAGCCTTTCCTGAGATTGCATTTCATTCCCACTTACAAAAGTGATTTTTCTGTCTTTGTGAACACAGCACCACCTGCAACAAGGAATATCAAACACTCCGAGAGGACGAATCTTCCGATGACGGCCTTTAGACTGACTGTTCTCATTTCCTTGTTTACGCATGGATGGATCCAAGCAGAACGTGTCTACCCATCACCAAAAGAGCGCGAAAACGGTAAGATACGCTTCGAAGTAGTTCTGGTGTGTTGGCGAAGGCCACATTTAAGGAGTACATGACATGGCTTAACTTTCACAAGTAGAGAGTGGTAGGGTGAACCAGTAATTTCAGTGAACTCATTTTCCTGACTGGAGAATAATAGAATTAACAGGTGACCGAGTTCCTTTCGAATCGGCTCCTGAAGAAAGTTAGAACTAACAAAAACGTCTAATTTTGCTCTACATGCAACAGATATCTTGTTGTTTAGAATGTAACTTTCTTTGCTAGGAAGATTTCTCTTGGAAATACATTTATAATAAAATAGCTCTGCAGAGCTTCAATTAAAAAAAAAAAAACAATACTTACCACCTGAAAATTAGTTGAAGTTTTCCAAAGGATAAATGCATTGATCAAACTTACTCTGGATGATCAGAACAGGCTTGCTCTTTTGAAGACCCTCTAAGCGTGTATTGTAGAGAACCAGAGTTGGCATTGTAGAACATGCAAAGTCGTAGGGGTATAAAACATATAATATGATCTTTCATTTTCCTCAATCTCAGATTCAGAATACTGGATGAAACTTGGGGAAGATGAAATCAAGGAAGCCCTGGCGCAGCCTAGAATCAACAGATTTGCCAAAAACGTCATACTTTTCCTCGGAGATGGTAAGAGTGTAAAAGAAATCCCTCAAAGCGAATGCTAGTGTACTTTTTGTTACCTTGGAGATGGGTGAAAGAGAATCCTTGGAATAACTGTTGAAGTTTAACCTTGAGAGGCTGAGTGACAGAGAACCATTTGTGTCAGTCCCTTGTACTTCTTATCCTTCTCCACAAGAGGTAAGTGAAAGAGGCTTTGGGACCACTTCTCTTCTACTTGTACGTTCCCTGCGGAAGAGTTAACTGAAAGTCCTCAAATCCTCTCTTGTTGTATCTTGGTGAGGGGATAGGAAAAGAGAGTACTAAGTACTAAGTACTACTTCTATTCCACTTTATCCTTTGCACTGGGAAGGAGAACCTTTGCAGCCAATACTTTTCATCAGAGACTTCAAGTACAAGGGATTTCCAAAATCCGCTGTCATTGTAGCCCAACTTTCCCCTGTAGGTGGTATGTGAAAGAGGGGTCCTTAAGACACTTCTAGTGTACATTTTCATTTTCATCAGAGGAGGTAAGTGAGAGAAAGTTCTTGAAGCAATTCTGCTATAGTTTATCCCCTTCCTCAGATTAAGCATGTGAAACAGAATCCTCAGAAACCCTTCTAGTTACTATATCCTTTTCTCACAGAAAGTACGTGGAGAAGAATCGTTAGACCTGCCTCTATATTAATTTAGCTACTTCCCAGGAAAGGTAAGAATAAGAGTCTTTAAAGTTGCCATTCTTAAGGCTACCTAGCAGAAGACGTATTTATGATATAACTCCTGGAAGAACCAAGATGATGCTCTCTTAAGATGACAATTTCTGATTTCTTTTAAAGTCTTCCTGACAAGCTCTGCACCAACTAGTAATGTCAGTGCAAAATTGCATCACAAGTCATATAAAGATCTCCAGAAAGGTGACCAGTGGTTAACCTACCTGAAGTTTAGTATCGCAGCCAATTCTCTTACTGTGTAAATCAACGTTTTGGTGATCTGAGCCTTTCTTGTCCACCTCCTCCTCTTGCTCCTACAGGAATGGGTATCACTGCTGTGACAGCGGGTCGCATCCTAAAAGGCCAAAAGCGAGGCTTCGCGGGAGAAGAAGGATATCTCACCTGGGAGAGATTTCCTAACATCGGTCTCTTGAAGGTAACTCATGAAAAGGGAGATTTTGTTTTTGAGGTAGGAGATCTTTTGCTCAGAACTCCATTTACTAGGTTTTAAGCACAAAAACCTACATTGCAAACAAATATAAATGAGTTTTTTCAACATATGAATGAGCATCTATCCTCACTAAGAAGATATGATATCTTCACCAGACTTACAGCTTGGACAAACAAGTCCCTGACAGTGCAGCAACCGCCACAGCGTTCCTCTCGGGAGTGAAAAGCAACTTCAGAACACTAGGAGTCAATGGGAGAGTGAAGCTCAATGACTGCAAGGCGTCCCTGAAAGAGAACAGGGTCAAGACCATTCTGGAATGGGCCCAAGAATCTGGCAAAGAAACCGGTGAGTTAGGATGGTGTTTCGAGTGCTAAGTTGTATACCAGACTTCTTTTTGTTGTTGTAGCTAGGTTAGGCCAGTCCTGTGTCACCACAGGTTCTTATTACTTCTGGGACCCCCTAATGAAGGATTGTCATTGGGTTTCATGAATATTATGCTTGTTGTTGCTAGGTTAGGCTAGCCCTGTGTCAGCACAGGTTCTTGTTACTTCTGGGACCCCTGATGAAGAATTGTTACTGGAGCTCATGAATATTAGCCTGGATGGTATGTAAAAATGACCAAAATTGACATTTTGGATTTTATGAAATAATGCTGGTCCCACACTAGGATAAAAGAGAAGGCCGAGTTCAGGATTAACTTTTGAGTCTTACAGAAAACCAGGCGTTACTGGAAAGGATAACATACCATAGAAGTCTAATACAAGCAGTATTTGGACTTGAATAGGCATGGAAGCCAGCAGAGTGGTTAAATAAGTTAATGAATCATTATAAATTTCTGCATTACAGTTTTTACAAATTTGCTGAACAACATCTATGCATAAGTTATATAAACGTTACAGAGATAAGACTAGAGGAAAATAACATTGATCCACGTTACAATACACTGGACCCTCACCTATTCGTGGTTCCTGATTCGTGGACCCCACCTATTCACGGTTCCTGATTCGCGGACCCCCACCTATGCATGGTTCCTGATTCACGGACTCCCACCTATTTGCAGTTCCTGATTTGCGAACCCCCACTTATTCATGGTTCCTGATTCGCGGACCCCCACCTATTCACGGTTCCTGATTCGCGGACCCCCACCTATTCATGGTTCCTGATTCGTGGACCTCCACCTATTTGCGGTTCCTGATTCGCGGACCCCCACCTATTCCTGGCTCCTGATTCACGGACCCCCACCTATTTGTGGCCCCTGATTCGTGGACCCCCACCTATTCACGGTTCCTGATTCGCGGACCCCCACCTATTCACGGTTCATGATTCACGGACCCCCACCTATTCGCGGTTCCTGATTTGCGGCCTCACCTGTTCACGGATTTCTCTGTGGAACATATATACACATCATTCGTGGAACATTCGCCTATTCGTGGTATTTTTCATAGAGAAATATTCACAGATTACTGTATTTTCATATAATTTCCGTGACTAAAGCTATTAAGATATTCAGGTATAAGAATTTCTAGACGGTTTTTGGAGTTTTGAACTATCAAAATACGCAGTTATAAGCGTTTTTAGAGGGGTCCTAAGTATTCGCGGATTTTAGTGGTACATCCCCCGCGAATACTGGGGGTCGACTGCGATCAGCTTGTACAACTCTTTGATTTCCTTTGTTATTTTGCCAGGATTGGTGACAACTACACAGGTGACCCATGCGACGCCTGCCGCCTTGTATGCGAAGACACCTAGTCGCAAGTGGCAGTGCGATACCAGGATGAAGGGCCTGGGAGGGGGCACTGAGTCCTGCAAGGACATTGCTAGACAGCTGGTAGAGGACGAACCTGGGAGAAACATAAAGGTAAAGCACAGTCTTCTTCTTCTTCTTCTTCTTCTTCTTCTTCTTCTTCTTCTTCTTCTTCTTCTTCTTGATTATTTTCTTCTTCTTCCCTCTGTCTCTTTCATTCACTCTTGGCTGACAGCCTGACCTTGACAATGATCCATGAGGCTGGCTATCAGAAGATTGTTATGAATCGAAACTGTAGTGAATGAGACAATATATGTCATTCTCTCTCTCTCTCTCTCTCTCTCTCTCTCTCTCTCTCTCTCTCTCTCTCTCTCTCTCTCTCTCTCTCTCTTCAGTACCAAATAAGACTCATAATGTGCAAGTACAGTCCTAATTTAGGACTTAGAAAAGAGAGGTTAAAAAGTCTAGTGGAACTGGAGTGTTGGACTGATTCATGACCAAAAATAAATCTTAATGAAGAGGAAAGATATTGAACCATTTTCCTGGATCACTTCTAATCAAGCAAAAGCAAATGTGATCTAACAAGCAAGACATACACGCCAGCCCCGACGAAGACCAGCGCTGCCTATTAATCACCTGAGCTAATTGATTCCCCAGGTGATCATGGGAGGGGGGCGGCAGGAGATGGGATCCCCCTTGGCGAAAGGCGAGAAGGAGGGGGAGTGGGGATGCCCCCGAGGAGACGGTAAGAATTTGGTCGACGATTGGAAGTCCTGCAGAAAGAACGAAGGCAAGACATACTCCTATGCCACCTCGACGGGGGAGCTGCGCGCCGTGGACACGGAAAACACGGACTTCATCTTGGGTGAGTTCTTTTAGGTAGATGGTGACAGATGATGCGCAAAGCCTTATTTTTATTCATGAAACAAAGAGAGTACTTCGTTAAACAACACTGAGTTTTTCTTGGGCGAGTTTCCTCTCTTAGATGATATTCAAAAGGTGTTAGCATGAAGTTTCCTCTCTTAGATGACATTCAAAAGGTGTTAGAATGAAGTTTCCTCTCTTAGATGACATTCAAAAGGTGTTAGAATGAAGTTTCCTCTCTTAGATGACATTCAAAAGGTGTTAGAATGAAGTTTCCTCTCTTAGATTACATTCAAAAGGTGTAAGAATGAAGTTTCCTCTCTTAGATGACATTCAAAAGGTGTTAGAATGGAGTTTCCTCTCTTAGATGACTTTCAGAAGGTGTTAGAATGAAGTTTCCTCTCTTAGATGACATTCAAAAGGTGTTAGAATAAGGTTTCCTCTCTTAGATGACATTCAAAAGGTGTTAGAATAAGGTTTCCTCTCTTAGATGACGTTCAAAAGGTGTTAAGATGGAAGGGGTATAATGATCGGGTGATGGGAGCTGTATGTGTGTATCTGTGTGTATGTCTGAACCTGTAAGGGATACTGGGTCGAGTAAAGAGAGTCAATACTCGTACACTAACTATAGATCTATTCAGGTATTCATCCTCGATTTAGCTGAATAAAGTGACCTCAAACGAATCTACTATGAATCTACTCAAGTATTCATCTTTGATTTGGTTGAATCGACTCAGGTATTCATCCTTGATTTAGATGAGTAACGATGATCTCAAGTGAATCTACTATGAATCTACTCAAGTATTCATCTTTGATTTAGTTGAGTCTGCCCAGATATTCATCCCTGATTTAGTTGAATAATGGTGACCAAAAAAGGAGAACATAATTTGCCTTTTACTTCCCTCTGAAAATGCCTTCCTACCTTCCTGGAGCTTCCTCCGGGATTCATTCCTATTCTCCCGACCTCCGCAGGGTTGTTTGGGGATGTCCACGTCCCCTACGAAGTGGACAGGGACAACAGCTCCAAGGGAACGCCCCACATCAAGGAGATGGTCGAGGTTGCCATCAGGCGCCTGCGCAGACACGACGAAGGATTCTTCCTATTGGTAATGTGCCATTTTTAATCTGTTTTGTATTTATTTAATTTACTTTCTATTTTGTTTATTGCATTTCATATATTTGTTCGTTTGTTTTTCTCTTTCCTTATATTTCCCTTCTTTTGGCTCTAATTTTCACTTTTTAGTTTTCTGAAAAGAAAACTTTTGTGCCGGATTTGTATCTATCCGTCCGCACTTTTTCCTGTCCACTCTCTGATCTTAAAAACTATTGAGGCTAGAGGGCTGCAAATTGGTATGTTGATCATCCACCCTCCAATCATCAAACATACCAAATTGCAGCCCTCTAGCCTCAGCAGCTTTTATTTTATTTAAACTTAAAGTTAGTCATAATCGTGCGTCTGGCAATGATAAAGGCCATGCAACCACCGGGCCGTGGTTAAAGTTTCATGGGCCGTGGCTCATACAGCATTATACCGAGACCACCGAAAGATAGATCTATTTTCGGTGGCCTTGATTATACGATGCACAGAAAACCTTCAGCGCATTTTTTACTTGTTTTTTTTCATACAGGTATTTCTGTTCTTGATTTAATTCCATTCTATCTCCCTCATTTACCTTTATTTTATTCCTTTTCTCTTTCACTTACTATGTACCTTCACCTTTATTACATTTTCACCTCCTATATGTCTAGATATATCTCCCATTTACGCCATAAATACACCCCTTTATGTCTCTTTTATGCTGCATTAATCTTCCTTACATATTACACTTTCGCATCCTCATTACTCCCCAAATACCCTAATTTTATATTCGTGTTACTCTAAAGGCAATTAATTTACTTCCCGTTCCCTCCCTAAATACCCTGCTATCAATTCACTTTCACTCCTTAAGTACTATAATTTTACTTTCATTTCACTCCCTAAAAAACACTGTCTTTTATTTCAGAAATAGCCTGCATTTACCTCTCCTCCAATTTCTGGAATACCCTTCCTCTACCTCCTCTTCAATCCCTAAAATACCTTATCTTTACCTCCCCTCCAGTCCCTAAATACCCTACTTTTACCTCTCTGTCATCCCTAAACAACAACTTTGACCTCGCTCTCACTCCCTAAATACCGTGTGCTGGTCATCTTTCCAGGTGGAGGGCGGGAGGATCGACCATGGCTTCCACTACAGCAAGCCGAAGAGAGCCCTGGAAGAGCTTCTTGCCTTCGAAGAGGCGCTGGAAAAGGCCCTGGAACTGGTCGACCTCAAGGAGACTCTCGTCGTCGTCACGGCCGACCATTCCCACGTCATGACGATAAATGGTTACCCCGAGAGGGGCAACAATATCTTGGGTAAGAGGCCTTTTTACTAGGGACTAAGTCACTAAGAGATGGTCATCCTGGAACACTTGTAGCTTAGGCAGAAGACCACTCAGTCGCCATGTTACCCTCAAAGAGTTGATAACAAGCTAAGTGAGACGTTTGACTCAACCTCAGGTAAGGTTATTCTGGAACAGAAGGAAAATGTAGTAAAACCTCTGTCATTTTAACCTTAGGTGACCTTTTAAGGACTAGGAGATCGTCATCCTGGAATGGGTGATTGTAGCTGAGGCACAAGACCACTCAGTCGCTATGTTACCCTCAAGGAAATGATAACAAGCTAAGTGACACGTTTGACTCAACCTCAGGTAAGGTTATTCTGGAGCAGAAGGAAAATGTAGTAAAACCTCTGTCATTTTAACCTTAGGCGACCTTTTAAGGACTAGGAGATCGTCATCCTGGAATTGGTGATTGTAACTGAGGCACAAGACCACTCAGTCGCCATGTTAGCCTCAAGGAAATGATAACAAGCTAAGTGGCACGTTTGACTCAACCTCAGGTAAGGTTATTCTGGAACAGAAGGAAACTACTAAAACATCAACCTCTGGTAAGGTTATTCTGGAACAGAAAGAAACTTAACTAAAACCTCAACCTCTGGTAAGGTTATTCTGAAACAGAAGGAAACTTTACTAAAACCTGTGTCATTTAAACCTCTGGTAAGATAAGTACCCTTGTAATTAGCAATAAACTCCTTGAGTGAACATCACCAGACTGGGAATTTATCTTTTTTATTGAGTAATGTCTTGACTTAATTTATCCTTTGACATGATATAGAGAGATATAAATCTCGGTCCCTTCCTCTTGCAATAAGGTTCTTAACACTTCCAGAAAATTATTTGAAATTGTTTGACTAGGCTTCCATTGAAAACTACTGAACTTTTTAATGCGTCTAATATCTTAGACAATCCTTCAGTGGATCTGAAGTGTATAAAAGAGGTGTCACTCCTTCACACGCTTCCTGCAGGATTAATCGAAACCAGTGAGGATGTGTCGGATGGCCTGCCCTACACGACGCTGATGTTCACCAACGGCCCTGGATACAACTTCACCTGGAATGATAAAGTAAGGTTTGGGACCTTCAGCTGATCGATGGCTCTTCTTTTCTGAATCTCTCTCTCTCGTTGTTTTCTTAAATACTTTACTCTACTTTTGTCTGCTTTGCACTCCTGAGTGACCCTACCTTTACCTCTTTTTTTGGCCTGAGGACCTCTTTTCACTAAGTACCCTACTTTTCCCTCATTTTGCCCTGAGGACCTCTTTTCACTAAGTACCCTACTTTTACCTGTGTTTTTTTTTCGCTGAATACTTCACTTTGACCTCCTTTTTTCCCTGAACACCTCACTTTGACCTCCTTTTTTCCCTGAACAGCTCACTTTGACCTCCTTTTTTCCCTGAACACCTCACTTTGACCTCCTTTTTTTCCCTGAACACCTCACTTTGACCTCTTTTTTTTCCCTGAACACCTCACTTTGACCTCCTTTTTTCACTAATTACCCTGCTTTTACCTGAATACCTTACTTTTGCCTCCTTTTTCCCTCCTTAAGTACCTTACTTTTACCTCCTTTTTCCACAAGTGCTCTGCTTTTGCCTAATTTTTCCTCTAAATACCCTACTTTTCCCTCATTTTCCCCTAAATACCCTACTTTTGACTCCTTTTGCCCTAATTACCCTACTTTTACCTCTTTTATTTTTCTTGAATACGCTACTCTTACCTCCTTTTTCCTTAAATACCCTACTTTTACCTCCATTTGCCCTAATTACCCTACTTTTACTGCCCTTCCCCTCAAAGCCCCTACTTACACCCTCCTTTCACTCCCTAGGCACCCTACGTGTACCTCTGTTTTCCCCTAAATACCCTAATTTTCCCAATTTCTCTATTGAATACCCTACTGTTGCCACCTTCTCCCTCACTAAACACCCTACTTCTATCTTCCATCTTCCCTGAATACTTAAATTAACCTTTATCCGCCTCATAATCCCTAAGTACCACAATTTTACCTCATTTTAGTTTTCTGAAAAGGAAACTGTTGTGCCAGCTTTGTCTGTCCGTCCGCACTTTTTTCTGTCCGCACTTTTTCTGTCCGTCCTCAGATCTTAAAAATTACTGAGGCTAGAGGGCTGCAAATTGGTATGTTGGTCATCCACCCTCCAACCATCAAACGTACCAATTTGCAGCCCTATAGCCAGGGTAATTTTTATTTTATTTAAGGTTAAAGTTAGCCATGATCATGCTTCTGGCAACTTTATAGAATAGGCCACCACCGGGCAGTGGTTATTAAAGATTCATGAGCCGCGGCTCATACAGCATTATACCGAGACCACCGACAGATAGATCTAATTTCGCTGGCCTTGATTATGCGATGTAGCGGCTGTACAGAAAACTCGATTGCGCCGAAGAAACTTCGGCGCATTTTTCACTTGTTTGCTCAAATCCCTTCTTTTAACTGAAAAGTTTATAGTATGTAGGCTAGGCATTCATATAAGCTCGAAAAAGGTGTGTTTGACACCATCATTAAGGCGTATCGTCATGATCCCATTTTTTTTTTCTCGCTCATTTTAGATTATTGCAGACTAACATTTGCACTTATTAACCAATCCCAGAGGTTAACTAAAAGCTACAAGAGTGCCCGCATCACCAGTGCTTTGAATTGGTTAAATGTATCAGTTTGAGCGGAAAATTGCCAAAAATACTAGAAAAATTTCAAGTGTGCGGCATCGTAAAGACGTATGATTAATTCTGAGTAAATTTAGAAGCATACTTACCCAAGAGTTCCGCTGTACTAAATACAGTGGGTATCCATATATTTATTTTATTGGTGTGTAACAAGATACCTCTTGATCAATGTCTTAAAATCTTCGGCAAGAAGCGCAATTGAAAAACTGCTTAACTATTTGAGTCATTTTTGGATGGACAGGCAAATTAATAAAAGAATTATATATCTTTCATCCAATTTTTCATCCAAGTCTCTAATGCGAAGTATAATGAGAATGGAAAGAGAAACCCCTCAAGATTCCTGTGTGTAACTTGTTTACTTGTAAATATTTACAAAAGATTGCTGGGCCTTGAACCAGCCTGATCACCTTCACACCTCTTGACAAAGGGTCACAGTTAGGACCTGAAAGTACTCGAGATTCGAGTAATATGTAAATATTTACAAGTAAACGAGTTATACACAGGAATCTTGTGGGTTTCTCTTTCCATCTTCAGAAGAAAACTGAAAGAAATTTTTCTTTGGTTTATAATGAGAATGTTTATGCTGTTTAGAGCTGATGGTAAATATCCGCAGGCTATATTATCAAAGCTAAGTTATCCTTTTGTGAATGATGCAGAGGCTAGCTGCTGAGAGGGTAACAATTGGTCAGGTACATAGAGATATTAGGTAGTCCTTTCCACAGGCCTCTGCGCTGAACATAAAATGACAGAGATTAATCCTTCCTAGGTCCAAAGGCGAAACCTGACTGGTGTCAACACAGGTGACAAGGACTTCGTATCTCCCTCAGGCGTCCCAACCCGCGAAGGAGGTGAAACACACGGAGGAGAAGACGTGGCCGTTTATGCTTCAGGTATTTTAGCTTTGGACTCTCCGCAGGGAGGCCCCTGCCTCCAGTACGCCCTACGCTAAGATCAGTACGCTTTCTCATCCCAAACCTGACGCCTAACTTCTTGAAATGATCTTTCTTTCAATTCAAATATAGGTCTTTTTTTTTTTACAAAATACCTTCTTAATGTCGTTGCAGGTCCGATGGCTCACTTGTTCCACCGAGTTCACGAGCAGACCTACGTGGCTCACGTTATGGGCTACGCTGCCGGCATCGGGCCCTACAAATGTCGCTTTCGTCAGGTGCGAGACCGTTCCAACGCCTACACAACCTTGTGCGACTAGGCGGGAAGAGGCACCACTCCCGCTACAGCGAACGCTGCCACGTGGCTCTTTGGTTACACGTTCGCGTTCCTGCAAGTTACGAACGGTCTAAATAAATGTTGAGTTTTGGTGAGGCTCCGCGGGAACCACCAGAGGGTATTTATAGTGTCCGTGTCGTCAGTAAAGGTCGACAATTCAGTTGAAATTTTCATGGCCGCAGGTGTTTGCTTGACTGAATCCTTTCAGTGCAAAGGAACTCTTTGTGACTGCCAGATGAACGAGGTCGCTGGTGTTCCGATGCACGAAACTTCATTAGGTATTTTTTTTTTTTTAACGTTAGTTTAACCAGACCAAAAATAGAACTTTCAAAATTTTCGACCTAACTAACCCTTGTTAGTACAGTTCTATTAATTTTGGGGATAAAATTTTTTTGGCCAATATTTCCAGTTCTGAGTTAATATTAACTCTCCTAGGGCTGGCCCGAAGGATTAGACAAGCTGTTTAAACTCTAATAATTTAAGTAAACCTAGTGACATGTGTTAACCTAAGAACTAATTAAGTTAATTAGGAATACATTATAAATTATTCTATGAATCTTATATTTTATCGTATAAATGATTAAATTTAAGGAATTTTAAAATATTAAAAAGTTAAAATTTGTCATTTTCTGACAGCATATCTTTAAAGGAATATCTTCTAAATAAAATGTCTCTTTGGATTCTACATTTTGGACATACCT